>MU764129.1:0-108863 GCA_026770625.1 Nicotiana glauca | reverse complement strand
TGATGCGGGATTATCCTAACAGGGGAGGTGATGGTATGGCTCAGCCGACTGGATCTGTGTCTGGTTCTTCCTCATCAGTTCGACCTCCAGCATGGGGTTTTCTCCAGTCGACAGGTAGTGGTAGAGGTAAAGGTGCGGTGCCGAGTTCGAGTGGTGGTCAAAGTCAAACCTATGCTCTAGTAGGTCGACAGGATCTCGAGTCGTCTCCAAATGTTATTACATGTATATTGTCTGTGTTTTCTTATGATGTATATGCGCTGATTGATCTGGGATCTACATTATCATATGTTACACCCTTTGTGGCTAATAAGTTTGGCATTGAACCTGAATTGATAAGTAAACCCCTTGTGGTATCTACTCCGATAGGAGATTCTATGATTGCTAAAAGGGCATATAGAAGTTGCACAGTGATGATTTGTAGTCGTCAAACCTCGACAAATTTATTTGAGTTAGAAATGGTTGATTTTGATGTGATAATGGGAATGGACTGGTTGGCCTCATTCTATGCAAATGTTGACTGTCATATGAAGATGGTTAGGTTTCAATTTACTAGTGAACCCGTCATTGAATAGAAGTGGGATATTGCTACACCAATAGGTAGGTTTATTTCCTATCTTAAGGCAAGGAAAATGATCTCAAAAGGTTACATTTATCATCTCGTTCGCGTTAGGGATGCGGAGGCAAAGACGCCTACTCTAAAATCAATCCCCGTGGTCAATGAATTTCCAGATGTTTTCCCAGTGAGCTCCCAGGCCTTTCTCCTGAAAGGGAGATTGAGTTTAGCATTGATGTGTTGCCTGACACTCAACCGATCTATATCCCTCCATACAGAATGGCTCCGACAGAGTTGCAAGAGTTGAAGGCACAGTTAAAGGACTTGCTGGATAAGGGCTTCATTAGGCCTAGCACTTCACCTTGGGGTGCGCCAGTCCTATTCGTGCGGAAGAAAGACAGGTCTTTACGGATGTGTATCGACTATCAGCTGTTGAATAAGTTTACTATAAAGAACAAGTATCCACTTCCAAGAATTAACGACATGTTTGACCAACTCCAGGGTGCCAAGTATTTCTCCAAGATTGACTTACGTTCGGGGTATCATCAGGTGAGGGTTAAGGAGAAGGATATTCGAAAGACGGCCTTCCGAACAAGATATGGGCACTTTGAGTTCTTGGTGATGTCATTCGGGCTAACAAATGCTCCAGCTGCCTTTATGGATCTCATGAATACTGTATTCAGGCCCTATCTTGATGTATTTGTGATTGTATTCATTGATGACATTCTGGTGTATTCTCGTTCGAAGGCGGAACATGCGGGCCACTTGCGGATAGTGTTACAGACGCTTCAGGATCGTAAGTTATATGCTAAGGTCTCCAAATGTGAATTCTGGCTGAACTCAGTAGCATTCATTGGCCATGTGATATCTGAAGAGGGTATTAGTGTTGACACTCAGAAGATTAATGCAGTAAAGAATTGGCTGAGACCTACAACACCATCAGAAGTCCGTAGCTTCCTGGGCTAGCAGGATATTATAGGCGATTTGTAGAAGGGTTTTCCTCTATATCAGCACCATTGACTAAGTTAACACAAAAAGCTACCAAGTTCCAGTGGTCTGACACTTGTGAACGCAGTTTTCAGGAACTGAAGAATCGATTGACATCCGCACCAGTGCTCACTCTCCCTGAAGGAACAGAAGGATATGTGGTATATTGTGATGCCTCAGGTATAGGTTTGGGATATGTATTGATGCAGCGTGGAAAGGTGATTTCTTATGCATCAATACAATTGAAGAAGCATGAAAAGAATTACCCGACCCATGATTTGGAATTAGATGCAGTGATATATGCTTTGAAGATATGGCGACACTATTTATACAGCGTCCATGTTGACATCTACACAGATCACAAGAGTTTACAATACATCTTCAAGCAGAAAGAGTTAAATTTGAGGCAGCGTAGGTGGCTTGAATTACTAAAGGACTACGATGTCGAGATATTGTATCATCCCGGTAAAGCCAATATTGTGGCAGATGCTCTCAGTCGTAAATCAATGGGAAGCTTAGTACACATTGAAGCAGGTAGATGGGGGTTGACTAAAGAGCTTCTTCAGCTAGCCAATATGAGAATCAGATTGTTAGATTCTGATGATGGAGGTATTACTGTACATAATACATCAGAATCATCTTTGGTAGTCGAGGTAAAAGCAAGGCAATATGAAGATCCTATATTAGTACAATTAAAAGAAAGTGTTCAGCAGTGTAAAATTACGACTTTTGAGATCGGGGGAGATGGGGCACTGAGATACCAGGGCCGATTATGTGTGCCTAATGTGGCAGGGTTGTGAGAAATGATTATGAATGAGATTCATCAATCTCGATATTCCATCCATCCCGGCTCGACAAAGATTTATCATGATGTCAAGGAGCAGTATTGGTGGGATAACATGAAGAAGTCTATTGCAGAATGTGTAGCCTAGTGTCCTAATTTTCAATAGGTAAAGATAGAACATCAGACACCCGGTGGATTGCTTCAGAATATAGAGATTCCGACCTGGAAATAGGAGGTGATTAATATGGACTTCATTATTGGATTACCTCGCTCTTATCATAAGTTTGACTCCATCAGGGTGATAATTGATCGACTTACAAAATGTTCCCATTTTCTGCTAGTTAAGACAACATACACGGCTGAAGATTATGCAAAGTTGTATATCAAGGAGATTGTTAGGCTTCATGGTGTGCTGGCATCTATTATATCAGACCGAGGAGCTCAATTTACGGCTAACTTTTGAAGGTCTTTTCAGAAGGGTTTAGGCAGACAGGTGAATCTCAGCACTGCATTTCATCCACAGACTAACGAACAGGCTGAATGTACCATTCAGACACTGGAAGATATGCTACGAGCATGTGTTCTAGATTTTAAGGGAAATTGGGATGACCATCTTCCACTCATAAAATTCGCCTACAATAATAGCTACCATTCCAGTATTAAAATGGCCCTATACAAAGCACTATACGGGAGGAGATATGGATCACCAGTTGGATGGTTCGAAGTCGGTGAAACAGAATTATATGGGCCAGATTTGATTCACCTAGCTATTGAGAAGGTGAAAATGATATAGGAGCGATTGCGGACGGCACAAAGCAGGCAAAAATCTTATTCCGATATTCGACGTCGTGATTTGGAGTTTGAGGTTGGTGATTGGGTTTTCCTAAGGATCTCACCAATGAAGAGTGTTATGTGTTTTGTGAAGAAAGGTAAGCTAAGTCCAAGGTATATCGGTCCGTATAAAATTCTTCGCCGAATTGGACATGTTGCTTATGAGTTAGAATTGCCATCCGAAATGGAATTTGTCCATTCAGTATTCCATGTATCTATGTTGAGGAAATGTATTAGAGACCCTTCTCGAGTCGTCCCTATCAAAGATGTACAAGTTACAGAGGATCTATCATATGAAGAAGTGCCAGTGGCTATATTAGATCGACAACTCCGCAAGCTGAGAACAAAAGATGTAGCTTCTGTCAAAGTGTTGTGGAGGAACAAGAATATGGAAGAAATGACATGGGAATCAAAAGAGTAGATGAAGTCTAAATACCCTTACCTATTCCAGAATTAAGATAACAAGGATGCTGGTGGAACACAGGATACATTGGAAGATGAAACAGCTTTATGAGGTAAGCAATAACTTGAGAATACTCTTCCTTAATACAAAATGGTGATATGCAGATATAAATATCCATAATGCTTTGTGTAGCCGATTATATGTTGGGCTTAAGTACTTTAAAGTTTGGCTAGTGACCATTTTATAGGGGGAAATTGATCGGCAATTTCCGTTGTAATCCACGATGAATTGGACTCCCCATAAACCCTTACATTCGAGGACGAATGTTCCTAAGGGGAGGAGGGTGTTACAACCAATATTCACGTATGTTAGCTCATGCCATAAGGTAGTCGACATAAATCCATGAAAGGATTATCTTTAAGATGATAAGAAATTAATCATATTGGTCTTAAATGATACAAAGGTGTATAAGGGTGGTTAACAAGTATTAGAAGTTAAACGAATCAAGGATGTTGTCAGCCGTATTCTTGGGTAAACCTAGAGGTTATTAATACAATAAAGAGGTAGTGTTTTAAGGTATTTGAATCATATAGTATCTGTATCATAAGTCTTGAAGTCAAACAAGTTATGGGACAAAAGTCGACAAAAGTTGTCGCAACTTAGGTTCATAATTTTACTTAAACATTATGTCAAATGTTACTAAGCTTTTCTCCCAATTTACTTAGAATTATGGAGTGATCTAACCACTAAATTGAATATCTATGAGTCTAGTTTCTAACGCATTAAACCGTTCGTCGATACGATCTCGGAGTAGAGAGATATTCGCATTTTTGCAAGACCGCGCCAAGCACCTCTCTATGGGGCCCACTTAGGCGGTTTAAGACATTTGGATCTATATAGGACGCCTCCAACCCGTTTTAAGTCATTTGGTTTCACTATCTTCATACCTTAGAACCCTAGGAACACCCTCTCAAGTTTCTCTCAAGATTCAAGACCAAAACAAAGGGCAAACAACACAAATCAAGTGTCGGGAATCCCGTGGCGCTAGTAAGTCTCTTGATCTTCTTGTTGTTGCTCATTTTTGTGTTGTTCCAGCTCGTGTGGGAGGTTTTTTTAAAGGGTTTATGTTCTTTAAATATTCCCTCAAGTTCTTAATATCAACCCTAGGTGATTTCAAGCCTTCTAAAGTGATTCTAGTGCCGAAAAAAACACTAATTGATTGCTAGTTTCGCTTCCTTGTTGTTGTGGCAGAATTGGAGGGATATTTCGTGGAGAATTAAGGTCAAACTTGAGTTGTTCTTTCTGTATAAAGGCAAAGAACCTATTAATCTATATGTGTTTAAGATTATCCAAGTTTCGGCTAAGTCATTGAAGTTAGAACTTGTGAAATATATATCAAAAGGCTTGGTAGTAATGTTATCGGTTGGTGGACTGTTTTGGGATGTTCAATATGATTAACATTGATATTGTTTGGGCTGTTTGGTGATTGTTTTCACTTGTGGGAAGTCATATAAATAGGATAGGTGTTGTCCGTTTCATCACAAAATAGGTTGTGGTTGGTACATAATAGTTGTGACGCTTAAACGTTAATGATAGTGTCATTTCTCCTATTGTAGACTAAGAAGTCATGACATTTGCATAGCTTGAGGTTGGGAAGTATATACAAGGTATGTGAGTCTATCCCTTTCCTTCTTTTGCATGACTCCGATTGTACATAATGTGATGAACGAGCTTCCAAAGATACTCTACTCTTAGAAGCTAGCAGTACTTACATTGTTTCTCTTATGGAACGATTGATGTTGATGTTGCTTATCTTATTCTTATGTTATCAATGTTGTTGGTACTTCCTGATTCTTATAAGGTTCATAGTGAAGAGTCAGTCCTAATAACGTGTATAGAGGATACCGACCTTATGTCACTCTGAAAGGTCTAGAACGTGTTTCCATGAGTCGAGCATGCATTATATATATATGTATCTATTTTACTCTACCGAGCCGTGCTATAGTCGGCCGGGTACGGCACCTATTGTGCAACTACTGATCAGTTGGGTTTTACTGAGCTCCACGTGGCCGGGTACGATTCTACCGAGCCTTATGATGGCCGGGTACGTTTTTACCGAGCCTATTACGGCCGGGTACGATATAATGATGATGATGCCCACAGAGGCGTATGTTTTAAAAGTTTATGCATTTATACATATGTATTATGCATTTTATATCAGTAGTCCTCGGAGGTACTCAGATGTTACAGGTTGTATATTATCTATCCCTGCTTACATTACTGTTCGTATTTATGGTTCCCTGCCTTACATACTCAGTACTTTATTCGTACTGACGTCCTTTTATTTGTGGACGCTGCATGTCGTGCTGCAGGTCCTGATAGACAGGTAGGTGCAGCTCCCCCACCACAGTAAGCTGTCCAGTTCAGCGGTGATTGGCGAGATCCCTTCTCCGGACTTGCCGTGGTCTTGGTATATATTTTTGTTATAGACATTATGGGTATGTCGGGGCCCTATTCCAGCTATGTTGCAGCACTTATGTTCCTTTAGAGGCTCATAGACAAGTGTCGACTCATGTATAGTTTGGTATGCCTTGTCGGCTGGTTTTTGTTGTATAGTCTTTCATGGTAGCTTGTACCATATATATAGTTTTTCTTGATTGTATGGTCATCCCATGTTATGTAGGTTCATGCCATCATATTTTATTGTTGGTTGTCCATGATCCATGTCTACCATTTATATTGATCTCGTCAGCCCTAAAAAATAATAAAGAAGGTTAGATAAAATGTACATTGGTGCTCGGCAAGTATGGTCGGGTGCTAGTCATGGCCCTCCAGTTTGGGTCGTGACACTGTGTGTGTGTGTGTGTGTGTATATATATATATACATGTATGTATATTTTTATATAAAGTTTCTAAAATTTTATGGTACATATTAGTTATTTGTATTTTTAGTCCAGTTATTTGCTATTATAATAATCTAATTCTTTGCCTTTACATTCTAGTTTGATTGGTAGTTTTCTTTTACTAAGTACAAGAATATTTATCATGTTAAAAATCATTAATTTTTAATTGAGTACTTAAATTCTTCATCACCATTATAATCAATATATCTTGAAAATGATAGATTTCTCAAAGAGCAATTGATTTGATAGTGTTATGTTAAAAATATAGTCGTCGAAATATGCGTTTGGTAGTGTATGTCTCATATTTAAGAAAAAACCCGATAAATAACGAAAAAAACTAAAAAACCGATAAAACCCAACATAAACCGAATCAATAAAAAACTGACTCAATTGGTTTGGTTTGGTTCCAATATTTGAAAAACCGACTTACTTGGTTTGGTTTTTTTTAGGAAAAAACTGACACAAACCGAACATGAATACCCCTACCCATTAGATACTCGCCAAGGTGTAAGTCACTTCCCTAGTGCCTGTTATCACTTGAGAAATCCCTTTCAAAAATGTTGTACTTAGCTTATTGTTTTGCATTCATTAGCATTCAAGTAGAATAGTAACAAACCCAAACATGCTTAGAAGTGCAATTAAGAACAACGCACGTAGCTAGATTGGATAGAAACCCGATTCTAAACCAATATTAACTCTTTGTGGATTCGATCGCGACCTTTTGGGTAAAAGCTGCATCGACCACTCTTATCATCCTATATTGGTATAGGGTTGGAGCCGATCACTTTTTGGCGCCGTTGCCAGGGAGTTAAACGGTTTTGGCTATCTATCTGACTAGTTGTGTGTTTTGTTTTTCTTTCCTTCTGTTTCACTAACTTGTGTGAGTTAATCGATTCAGGTACAAAATGTAAAACAATGATCCTATCGTAAATGCTATCCCGGGGGAGGAGGTAGATGATAATGGAGAAGATGAGGTGCCTCTAGTACCTCAAGCTCAAAGAAGAGGCCGACAGACTAATGAAAATATTCCAGTCCCTCCCCCAGCTCCTCCACGAGTAGCTCCTCGAGTGCTTCCAAATGAAGGGTACGCAAGTGCAATTGTCCCACCTCGGATCCAGGCAAGCAATTTCTAGATTACAAATATTATACTGACTTTATTGGAGCAAAGAGGGTACTTCACAGGCGCTTCCCATCAGAATGCATATAAATATCTAAAGGTCTTTGTAGATACTTGTTGGGGAATCAAACACACTAATGTGTCGGAGGATGCATTAAGACTGAGATTGTTCCCTTTCTCACTTAGAAGGAAGGCTTTGGACTGGCTCGAAAGACTCCCCAATCATTCCATCATTATGTGGGATGAGTTAGCCGACAAGTTTATAGCCAACTTTTTTTCACCGGGACATATAGCTGCATTGAGGGATGAAATCTTAGCATTTAAATAAGAACAAAATGAGCCCCTTCATGAGATATGGTATAGATATAGAACTATGGTCAAGGAATGCCCCAACAATGATATGACTGAAGTAATGATCCGACATACATTTATCGAGGTATAAACACGACCAATCAATATGTGGTAAACTAGCTAGCAGAGGGGAATTTTATGAAGCTGTCATATACCGAGGCCTGTGATATTTTTAATGAGATGGATGACACTTCTTCAGCCTGACAGAGTCGAGCAAATGTTCATCAGGGGGATCCTGCTGTCATAAATCTTCACAAGGAACTTCAAGACCACGGGCAAGCTATAGCTGAGTTGACAACAACCATGAACTAGTTAACCAAAGCACAACTTCAGTAGATTCAGTGACCAAAGCAAGTGAACGGAACGGAAGGTGTTAATCTATTAGTAAACAAGAGGAGATAGCAGGGGCAACAAATACAAGTCAATCAAGATCAATATGAGAAAGGTAGTAGTGGTTACAACTAAGATGATGGTTATAGTGAGCAAAGTGAAGAGGTTTTGTGTGCCAACAACTATCAAGGATGTTACACCCCATATTTTCGTACATAAAAGTTTGCCATGAGTGAATTGATGAAAGCTCGGGAATGAGATTATTTTGAATTTATAAGTATTATGCTATTTCAAGCAAGTGATAAGTAAATTCGCGAAGGTGAGAGGGTAATCAAATCGATAAAAATGAATTTCGTCGAAGTTTGGCCTTTTGAGATAAAATACGGTCCGGACTATAAATATCTTGTATTTATGGACTAGTGCCATAAAAGGTACTACATAACCATGATAGTAAGTTATATGAAGTGTGTTAAAAGTGAATAGTATTCTAAGTAATTTGGGATAATTCTTAATTATGTGAATAATCAGATAATTATTGATTAATGATGGACATAATTGTGGTATTAAGTAGGATTAAGTGGATAAGGATTTTTTTGGGACTTTCACATGGCATTAAGACAAGCCAAAGTGGCACTAATACGATGATGAGTCAAAAGACATAAACTTCCTTGATTACACGTAAAAGTCTTTTGGATAGTTTAGAGACTAGGATTAGTAACGTAGCTTGTGTGGCCTCTTAATTGATAATTGGACCAGCCCTTATGTAATTTAGAGTCCTTTGGTTTCTTATTTGATAATTTTTCTTGCAAAGATCAGCAAAATTATCAAAACTCATGTAAGGATCTAAAGCTACTTTGATCCAATATAACGTTAAGGATGCAAACTTTTTCAAGAACTTTAAACAAATGGAACAAGACACATACATTCTTACTTGATTGTATGGTTTCTTACATGATAACGTTACTTGCCTTACCAGCAATGCTGGATAATTCTAACGGAGAAATTCTCAACAAATGAATTCATATGAATTTCACAACCTACAGCAGTATGAGACGCAATTCGGAGGGGCACGATAAAATCTTTCTCAGGAATATCATACGGATTTGTTCCTACTTCGATCCACCGTTATGTGTACTTTGCAAAAGACATGTGTTAGAGGAATTATTAAGAGAATCGGTCCAGGTATGTTAAGGCTATCCCTTCTTTCTTTTTTGGCATGATCCATACGATACAAACGAAACGTGCAAATGCACAATTTTCATACATGACTCAATTCATAGAAATATTAGAGATGCTTATGTTCTTCATTTTCCATGTGTCATATTATTCTATTATCTATTCACGAGTCTCAGAAAAATATGTAACTTGAAAAAGTTTACTTCATGATATTATTCAAAAGCATAATGGTCTTATGACACTCCAAGAGATTTTATTGATGTACTTTTCATGCATTGCATTCATGTACATTGACCCATGACCAGATGATGTTATATATATATATATATATATGGGAAAAGGTTATGGCGTTATATATGCACCACTACCTGATCAGCTGGTATACGTTGATGATTTGCCCACAGTGGCCGAGATGATATGATGGGATGCCCTCAGAGGCTTGATGATGTTATGAACGCATATACCCATGTATGGTATGACATTTATACGCATATGCACGACATTATAATACTAAATGATTCACAAAGTTATTCAAATATATATGTTGAGTCTTTTACTCCATGTTTCTCTCATGTCTACTAGTTACTGATTTTCATTCCTTACATACTCAGTATATTATTTGTATTGACGTCCCTTTTACCAGGAGACGCTGCGTGTTATGCCCCCAGGTCCTGATAGATAGGTCAAGAGTCCCTCAAGTAGGCTATCAGCTCAGCGAAAGGTGTTGGTGCGCTCCATTTGCTCCGGAGTTGTTTCTTTGGTTAGTATGATTAGTACATGTATTGATTGGTATGGCGGGACCCTGTCCCAACCTTTATGATATTATATATTCTTAGAGGCTTGTAGAAAGATGTCATGTATACTTATACTTGTATGGCCTTGTAGGCCTATGTATCGAGTATATAAAGAATCATGCCGGCCTTATAGGCCCGTACTTCATATGTTTAAGTTTGTATTCCCTTATGCTTTATTCCAGTTCATTTAACTATGATAGAATGATATGAAAGATACGTTATGTTGGTACTCATTTGAGTAAGGTACCGGGTGCCTATTGCGGTCCATTAGTTTGGGTCGTGACAAAGGACAACGAAGTAATGCTCCAAATCAAAAGTGGAGATCACAAGGGAATAATCAGAATTGGGGCAACCAAGGCCAAGGAAATTGGAACAATAACAATAACAACTCCAACAATTGGGGGAACAACAACCAGAATTGGGGCAACACCAACGATTGGGGTGGCAACAACAACCAAGGAGGTTGGAATAATGGTAATCAAGGTAATCGGGGGATGGGTTTTCAAAGGCCTCCAATGTATCAACAACCAAACAATTCGCCTCCATTTCTGTCTCAAGGTCCTAGCTCGTTAAACAATGAGATAGGAAAGATTGAGTCGATGTTTGAGCAAATGATGAAAATGAACGCCGACTCTGATGCCCCATTGGCATCCCATAATACTTCCATCCGCAACCTAGAGGTCCAACTGGGATAGATTTCACAAGCTTTGAACACTCTCCCTAAAGGGGCACTACCTAGTGACACAGCAGTAAACCCGAAGGGAGCGAACAATACTAGCCATGTAATGGCGGTGACCACAAGGAGCGGTAGAGGTGGTGAAGCAAGCACCTCCAAGCAAAAGGAAGTTGTGAGTGATGATGTTGAAGTGCAAAATGATGATGATCTAATAGTCGATGCACAAGTGAGTGAAGAGAATTTGAATGGTGAAGTGAGAATTGATATTCATTATAATGAGGAGGAGAATCAAAATGACGTGAACCCGTCTAGGGAACACGTGATAGACATACCGAAAACGGTGTTGCCTAAAGCCAAGGCTACCTTGCCAAGGCCTCCTCCGCCTTACCCTCAAATACTTGAAAAGTAGATCAATGAAAACCAGTTCAAGAAGTTTATTGAGATGATGAAAAGTTTGTTAATCAATGTGCCCTTGGTGAAAGCTCTTGAGCAAATGTCGGGTTATGCCAAGTTTATGAAAAACTTGATGACTAAAAAGAGATCTATGGATTGTGAGATGATCGCAACCTATTTCGCACTATAAATTAAGTAGTGAGAGAGGGTCGGAGCAGCTTTTACCCGATTTAGGGTTGGGATCAATACCACAGAGAGTTAGAATTTGAAATCGAGTATCTATCTAGTAGAGTTGCGTATGTGTTCCAAATTACACTTCTACTCATTTTTGGGGTTTTCATTTTACTTCTACTATTATCAAACTACAAATGGTGAATGAAACTAGATTAAGCTAAGAGTTATAATGCTACGGGTTGTTCAAATGGTTTAAAAGGCACTAGGGTAGTGACTTTCGCCTAGGTGGTCAATTAACGGGTACTTGAGTCTAAGGCATGTTTGACATATTTGGGGAGTATAACTGTTGCACGATTTTACCCAGTCTACACCTCTCGGTGGTTCGAGTAATTTTGCCCGAATTGACTTTCTCAAGACCAATTGGGTATGCAAATTTGCACAAGCAACTAGGGTTCAAGTCGTGTATTACTCTCTCGAGGTTTAACCGATTAATTAGGGCTATCAATTTCTTGAGTACGCCCCAATTCCTTGTTGGACTAATTTCAGAGACTTAGGCTCTCTGTCTCAAGAAGAGCCTAAGTTAACTAATATATTTGCAACCACCAATTCAGCAATTAACCATGAAATTGGCCCAAATATCAAACACCCATAGTCAATTTAGCCCTAAAATACAAGATCCATCAGTTTCCAACACTAGGGTTGAGCCACAACCCTAGCTTATGGGTCTAGCTACTCATATTTAAAGAAGAAAAGCAAGAAATAGATGAAGAAAAACTCATATTAATTATACTAAGATAAACAACAAGATTCAATGATGAAATGTAGATAAAATTGCCCAAAATGGATAAAATATTCGAACCCACGAGCGCAGTTATGTTATGAAACTATCTGCTTAACCTGAAAGTAGAAAAAAAGCTATTTATACTAAGTTGATAATTCTGGATAAAAATAACCTTGCGGGGTTAGTGCGGACCGCACAAAATGGACTGTGGTCCGCACTAGGGCTTTGGACTTGACAACACTGCTCTCTGAACTTGGGCATCGCAGATCGCAAAGAATGGACTGCGGCAGCGGAGGCTACTAGTGCGGTCCGCATAAAATAGACCGCGGGCCGCTTTGGCTTGCCACTTGGAGGGAGGTGCCTACTGATCCTCTACCATGGTAGTCAAGATGGACAACTTGGATGACGCAGTCTGCATCCAGTTATTGATACTAAGAAGAGCCTGTCTTAGTTGGTGGGTAGTGATTGGATGTGCACGGGAAGATGGAATCTCTGGGTCCGCTGAGGTGGATGGACCAGGAGGGATAGCAGTGGAAGTGGAGGCAGGCTCAGCAGGAGTCACTACTATAACTAGCTCTTCAGATTGGCCAGTTGGAGCAGTAACTGCACTCTTGAAGTTCGTGCTCTTGGGGTTATCATCCCCTTGCATGTTGTACCAAGAAAATGGGGCCTTCACTTTGACCTTGATGTCGAAGGGCCTCTTTTCCACTTTCAGATCCCGAAAGTACATAGTGAGAAAACTGGGGAACAGGTAGTTTCTGTCATGCTCAGCACCCACAATTGAGATTATTCTCGACATCACATTCCCCACATTGATTGGGTACCCCGCCATGATCTAAACCACCAAAACTGCTTGGTGAAGAGGTAGGGCGTGGTCATGAGTCGTGGGATCCAATCTGCTACATACAAATGTCTCCCACCCCCTTGCCTCAAAGTTCAAATTATGCCTCAAAATCTTGATGCCCACAGTCAACCAATCGGGGGTGGTACCCGGATTGTCAGGTATTGTGCCAACCATGGACGGACCTCCTCACCCAGTTCCATCTTAGCCATGTACATCCTCCTCATCAAAGCCAAGGTAATCATTGATCGTCTTCCCATCAAACAACACCTTCAAGTTCCGCACCTTGGTCACCTTTGTACCCTTTTTATGTAGGTAACTTGGTGTAGAATTCTTTGACCAAGTGCTTATTGGCATTTACAAAGTCAGACTAAAAGTGATCCCAGCCAATTCTCTCCCTAAATCGCCTTCTCACTTTGGGGTTGTGAGGTAGCAAGTCTCTATCTACGAAACTCCTCTTCGGGATCAACTTCCTCACCGACCACCATTCCCAGAATTTATGGTATGCTACTTCACTGACGAACCGGTCTTGCCACACCTCCGGCTTCCTAGTTCTAGCAATACCCCCCACATATGGTTCACCTCCTTCTCCTACTTCTTCTTCTCCCCCTACTTCCTTCTCAGCACCTACTGCACCTTCTCCAGATAATAAAGCTGTGGGAGAGGTGGAGTATACCCCACTACCTTCACATGAGCCCTCAGATGACCCAGAAGAAATGTTCACTAATGTTTGGGCAGTGGGGGATGCTGGAGGTGTGTCTCTTAGCCTATGCCTCTCTGGCCAGTCAGGGATGTGTGTTGGTACTAAGTCTGAAGATATCTCCCGGGAAGGCTTGTACTCACTCCCCGACATGTCAATTGCTCTATCAACGGCTTTTATTAACTTTCTTGTCTTTTTTATATTTTCCTGGACTTGGGGAATGAGTTTTATCATTTTTTGCTTCCCTTTCCGGGAGGATTCTCCTCTACCCTGTTGTTTGGATCCTTTACCTCCTCGTTGTTTCACCATTGTCTGCAAACACAGTCCAAATGAACTTGTAAGTATCAGTTGCAGCAGTTAAGAACAGAGTTGCAGAATAAGGAAAGAAAAATTGCAGAAATGTTGCAGAAGTCACACAGTGCGGACCGCACAAAACGGTGTGTAGCCACACAGAGATCACTGTGGATCGCACAAAATCAACTGCGGCCCGCACAGAAGTAGGGTTCAGACTACCCTCTCTCTGTATCTTGACAGTGCGGATCGCACAAAATATAGTGCGGCCACACCGGGGCAACTGCGGTCCGCACAAAATGTAATGCGGCCGCAGTCCCTAAGGTTTAGCATTCAGACTTTCATCAATGCGGTCCGCACAAAATGGTACTGCAGATCGCACAGGGGCACCGCGGACTGCACATAAAAGATCACGGTCCGTACTAAGTGCCCAGCTGTGGCACTAAATTAGGGTTCATATATTTTTTATTTTAAGCCCAAATTTTTGCCTAATTACTGCCCCTACATGTTGCCCAGTGTATTTTAACTAACTAAGTCTATTTTAATCAAAAGATTAACTACCCTAACCTAATCTACGGAAGAGAATATGGGAAGAAGACAAAGGAAAGCAAGAAAAACAAAAATTAAAAGAAATTAACAAAATTGAACAAGTAAAAGAAATGTAATGGTACCAGATATGAGATGAAATGAAGAATAACGATTCCAGGCAGTTAGTTACGAGGAGAAAAGATGATGAACAGTGTTTTTATGATGTTTGAGAGTTAGAGGATCGAAAAGTTTAAACGTTGGGCCTCAAGCACTATTTATAGAAAAAGCCATGGGGCCCAGCTTACCTAACCTAGTGTGGACCGCACAAAATGGACCGCGGTCCTCACTGCACGACAGATTCCAAGCTTCAGGAGGCAACACACTGCGGTCCGCACAAAATGGACTGCGGTCGCAGTGGTCCACCGCGGATCGCATAAAATGTAGTACGGCCGCAGTGGCAAACTTTAGAGAGGTCTATATTTCACCCTCACCAGTGCGGTCCGCACAGAATGTAGTGCTGCCGCACTGGCAACTTCAGAGACCTGAACACTTTTTTCCACTATGCCCTGCACTGCATTAACACAATCCTATAATATCTCACAACCAGTTAGCCCAAAAAATCAATCCTACACTACAATGAAAATCAAATAAAAATAGAAGAAAAATACATGGGTTGCCTCCCAAGAAGTGCCTGATTTAATGTCGCGGCATGACGCAGGTTACCATCACATCATTTGAAATAAAGGAGTGCCACCACGTGGTTGTCATCAATATTTCCAAGATAATGCTTGACCCTATGCCTATTAACTCTAAAAACATCCCCACTTTTGTTCTTTAAATCAAGAGCACCAAATGGGGTCACACACACTATTTCAAATGGTCCGCTCCATTTTAACTTGAGCTTTCCCGGGAACAATCGTAGCCGAGAGTTGAATAAGAGCACCAAATACCCCACCTTGAACTCCTTTCCCTGAGTATACTTGTCATGAAGGTATTTCATTTTATCCTTATACAGGGACGAACTAGAGTAGACATGGAATCTAATTTTGTCAAGTTCATTGAGTTGCTCCACCCGAAGATTAGCAGCTACATCCCAATCAAGATTCAACTTCTTCAAGGCCCACATGGACTTGTGCTCTAACTCCACCGGTAAATGACATGCTTTTCCAAATACCAACCAGTACGGCGACATACCAATTGGATTCTTGTAAGATGTTCGGTAAGCTCATAGAGCATCGTCCAACTTCTTTGACCAATCAGTTCGATTTGCATTCACCATTTTAGACAAAATGCTCTTGATCTCCCTGTTGGACACTTCAACCTAGCCGCTTGCATGAGGATGATAAGGCGTAGACACTTTGTGGTTGACACCATACTTGGAAAGCAAGGCATCAAAAGCTCTATTGCAAAAAGGCAATCCTCCATCACTAATAATTGCACGAGGAGTGCCAAACCTTGTGAAAATGCTCTTCATTAGAAATGCAACCACACTCTTAGATTCATTATTGGGCAAAGCCACGGCCTCGACCCATTTTGATACATAATCAACCGCTACAAGAATATGGGTAAGGCATCTCATCTTTCTTAGAAATACCGCCCGCTCTCTGACATTGGTCACACCTTTTTACGAGATCACTTGCATCTTTGAACAAGGTTGGCCAAAAAAACCACAACTTAGAACTTTTGAAGTTGTCCTCGCCCCTCCATGATGGCCACCAAAAGGGGAGGAATGACAAGCCTCCAAGATACTCAATTGCTCTTCCTCTGGGACATACCTTCAGATTAAACCATCCGTGCAAATCTTGAACAAATATAGCTCATCCCAATAGAAATCCAAATTATCACGTTTGAGCTTCTTCCTTTGGTTAGAAGAGAGCTCACATGGGACAATGCCAGTCACAAGGTAATTAGCAACATCCGCAAACCACGACATATCACTCATTGACACAAAAAGTAGTTACTTATCGGGAAATGCATCATTGATCTCCAGGCCATCACATGGCCTTCCTTCCTCCTCCAAGCGGGACAAGTGGTCCGCCACTTGGTTTTCACTACCCTTTCGGTACACAATTTCTAAATCTAACTCTTGAAGTAATAATACCCATCGCATCAACCTTGCCTTGGAGTCTTTCTTTGTCATCAAGTACCTAAGGTCTTCATAATCAGTGTGCAATATGACCTTGTCCCCCATAAGATATGGCCAAAACTTTTCCATTGCAAACACAATGTCCAACAACTCCTTCTTGGTAACTGTGTACTTCCTTTGAGCCCTATTCATGGTCTTGCTTGTGTAGTACATCTAATGAAACATTTTGTTAACTTTTTGACCCAAAACTGCCCCAACCGCAACGTCACTCCCGTCGCACATGAGCTCGAAAGGCAAGCTCCAATTCGGTGCGGTAATGATTGACAACTATAATCTTGAGAAGCTCAAATACTTCCATACATCCCTCATCGAACACAAACTTGGCATCCTTTTCTAGTAGCTTGCACAAGGGGTTTACCACCTTCGAAAAATCTTTTATAAACCTCCGATAAAACCCCGCGTGCATAAGAAAACTCCTCACCCCCTTGACAGAAGTGGGGTGAGGAAGCCTTGAAATCACCTCTATCTTGGCTTTGTAAACTTCGACGCCATGCTTTGAAATTTTATGACCCAACACTATGCCCTCCTCAACCATGAAATGGCATTTTTCCGAATTGAGTACGAGATTTGTGTCTTCACAACGGGCCAACACTCTATCCAGATTTCCCAGACACTCCTCAAATGAATCACCCACCACACTAAAATCGTCCATGAACACCTCTAAGATATCTTTTACCATATCGGTAAAAATGGCCATCATACATCATTGGAATGTCGCCGGGGCATTACACAACCCGAACGGCATCCGAGAGAAAGCAAAGGTGACATATAGACAAGTAAATATGGTCTTCTCCTGATCCTCCGGAGCGATTAAGATTTGGTTATACCTAAAATATCCGTCCAAAAAGCAATAGAAGGCACGCCCAGCAAGGCGATCAAGCATTTGGTCAAGGAATGGCAATGGGAAGTGATCCTTGCGGGTCACCTTGTACAGCTTCTGGTAGTCCATGCATGCCCTACATCCGGTAACTGTCCGAGTGGGAATTAGTTCATTGTTATCATTTGTCACCACAGTCATACCACCATTATTCGGCACACACTACACCGGAGAAGTCCATGAGCTATCAGAAATAGGGTACACAACACCGTCATCTAACCACTTTATAACTTCTTTCTTCACCACTTCTTGCATTGCTTCATTCAACCTCCTTTGACGTTCCAAGGAGGGTTTTGTATCATCCTCCAAGATAATCTTGTGCATACAAAATGCGGGGTTTATTCCCCGAATGTTAAGTCCATCCAATTGCCTTCATCCGCTTTTTTAGCACCACCAAAGTGGCATCTACTTGCATGTTTGTAAGACAAGAGGAAAGAATAATTGGTAAAGTTGAACTAGGGCCTAAGAATTCATACCTGAGGTGTGGAGGCAATGGCTTCAACTCCAACACCGGATGTTCCTCAATTGAAGGCTTTTTTGGAGGAGTCTTTCTATTTTCAAGGTCCAAGGATAGCTTCCTAGGCTCATAAGAATAAGAGCCCATTCCATGCATAGCATTCACATACTCCACTCGGCCCCCATTATCATTGACATCAAGATTTCACAACATGGACTCCAGAGGGTCTTCCACATTAATCATTGCACTCGTATAATCAATTATCACAGCCGTGACTAGATCCACAAATGAGCACACTTCGGTACAATTGGTCTACTTTATTGACTTGCACATATGAAATACTACCTTTTCATCACCCACCCTAAAAGTGAGTTCCCCTACTTCTACATCAACTAGAGCCTTCCCTGTAGCAAGGAAAGGTCTCCCCAATATGATCGGGACTTCATAGTCTACCTCACAATCCAAGATCACAAAATCAGCTGACAAGATAAATTTGTCCACCGGACAAGCACATCATCAACAATACCCAATGGTCGTTTTTTTATCTATTCGCCATTTGCAATCTCATGGAAGTTGGCCTTGGTGGCCCAATACCCAAAGTCTTGAAAACTGAGTAGGGCATCAAGTCGATACTTACCCCTAAATCATAGAAAGCTTTAGCAAAATCCGCACTACCAATAGTGCAAAGGATGGTGAAAGCACCGGGATCCTCCAACTTTGGAGCCATTGAATGTACTATAGCACTAACTTGGTGGGTCATCTTGATAGTTTCACAGTCCATGGATCTTTTCTTTGTCACCAAATCTTTCATGAATTTGGCGTAGCCAGGCATTTACTCCCAAGCCTCCACCAAAGGCACATTGATGGATAAGCTCTTCATCATGTCAATGAACTTTTTGAACTGATTCTCACTTTTCTGCTTGGCTAGCCTTTGAGGATAAGGTGGAGGTGGTGTAGGCAAGGGTGCCTTGGCTTTTGGCACAACCGGCTTCGGCATGTTAGTTATGTGTTCCCTAGACGGGTTCACGTTATTTTGCGTTTCCACCTCGGCATCTTGAATATCAATCCTCACTTATTCATTCATATTTTCATCAGCCACATTCTCAACCACCAAAGGAACTTTATCTTCTTGCAACTCAACTTTATCACCCAAAACTTGCTTTTGTTTGGAGGCATTCACATCACTTCCTCGTCCACTCCTAGTGGTCACCGCCATAACATTATTGTTCCCACCCTTCAGGTTCACTACCGTATCACTTGGTAGAGCACCCTTAGGGCGTGTATTTAAAGACTGAGAGATTTGGCCTAGTTGCACCTCCAAATTTCTAATGGAAGTATTGTGAGAAGCCAATTGAGCATCTGAATCCACATTCTTCTTCCTCATTTGTTCGAACATAATTTCAATTCTACCCATATCATTGATAGAAGAACTAGGACCCTGGGATGGAAAAGGTGGTGGATTGCTCGGTTGTTGGTACATTGGGGGCCTTCGAAAACCTTGCCCCTGATTTCCTTGGTTGTTGTTCCATCCACCCTGATTGTTGTTGTTGCCCCAATTTCCTTGATTGTTCTGATTGTTATTCTGACTTCCCCAATTCGAATTTTTATTATTATTTCCCTAATTGTTGTTCCCGTATTGGTGATTGTTCCGGTTGTTATTGATTGCCTCAATTACCTTGGGACCTCCATTGTTGTTGTTGGTTGGAAGAATTGCCTCTTTGGCCTTGATAATTGTTCACATATTGTACCTCTTCATTTTGCCCATCATAGCCATCATCTTGAAATCCACTACCATCATTGTCAAATTGATCTGAAATCCCTTGGTTATGATGACCTCTTTGCCTTCTTTGGTTCACTATCATGTTAACACCCTCCATGGCATTCACTTGGCGAGGATTTTGGACTTGTTGCAACTGTGCCTTTGCTAGTTGATTCATGGTAGTTGTGAACTCTGCTATCGCCTGCCTATGATCATGTAATTCTTTGTGCAAATGAGTGACTGTGGGGTCACCCTGGGGCACATTGGCTCTACTTTTCCATGTGGAGGATGTATCCGCCATCTCATCAAGAATGGAACAAGCTTCATCATATGTCAATTTCATAAAATTACCCCCAGCAAGTTGATTTACTATGCATTGATTTGTAGTATTGATGCCCCGGTAGAAAGTTTGTTGCAACATATTCTCCGTCATGTCATTCTTGGGGCATTCCTTCACCATAGTTCTATATCTCTCCATAATTTCATGCAATGGTTCGGTGGGCTCTTGCCTGAAAGCCAAGATCTCATCCCGCAATGCTGCCATATATCCCGGTGAAAAGAACTTTGCTATGAACTTGTTCGCCAAGTCATCCCAAGTAGTGATGGAATGGTTGGGAAGTCGCTCAAACCAATCCAAAGCCTTCCCTCTAAGTGAAAATGGGAAGAGTCTCAACCGGAGTGCATCTTCGGACACATTGGTTTGCTTGTCTACGAAACCCTTGAGATATTTGTAAGCATTTTGAGTGGCAGTGCCCGTGAAGTACCCACGCTGCTCCAACAATGTCAGCATTACATTAGTAATTTGAAAATTGACTGCCCGTATTCGGGGTGGGACAATTGCAATTGCATAGCCTTGGTTTGGGAGCACCCGAGGAACCACTTTTGGAGGTGGCGGAGGAGCATCTGGAATATTTTCATTAACATTGGCCTGCCGGCCTCTTCGTTGTCCAGGAGGTACAAGAGGCACCTCATCCTCTCCATTGTCATAAACCTCCTCCCCCGCAATCACGTTTCCAAGAGGGTCATTAGCATTTAACGTCATTTTACACCTGAAGTATTGATACACACAAATTTAAAACAAAGATGGAAAGAAGAACAATACACAAAACTAACTAAATAGATAGCCAAAATCGTTAGCTCCCCGGTAGCGGTGCCAAAAGGTGATCGCGGCCTACTCAGCACTACTAGTTAAGTAGCGAGAGAGAGTCGGAGTAGCTTTTACCCGATTTAGGGTCGGGATCAATATCCACAGAGAGCTAAAATTTTGAATCGAGTATCTATCTAGTGTAGTGTTGCGTATGTGTTCCAAATTACACTTCTACTCATTTTTGGGGTTTTCATTTTACTTCTACTATTATCAAACTACAAATGGTGAATGAAACTAGATTAAGCTAAGAGTTATAATGCTACGGGTTGTTCAAATGGTTTAAAAGGCACTAGGGCAGTGACTTTCGCCTAGGTGGTCAATTAACGGGTACTTGAGTCTAAGGCATGTTTGACATATTTGGGGAGTATAAGTGTTGCACGATTTTACCCAGTCTACACCTCTCGGTGGTTCGAGTAATTTTTCCCGAATTGACTTTCTCAAGACCAATTGGGTATGCAAATTTGCACAAGCAACTAGGATTCAAGTCGGGTATTACTCTCTCGAGGTTTAACCGTTTAATTGGGGCTATCAATCTCTTGAGTAAGCCCCAATTCCTTGTTGGACCAATTTCGGAGACTTAGGCTCTCTTTCTTAAGAATAGCCCAAGTCAACTAACACAAACTAGTGTTTGCAACCATTAATTCAGCAATTAACCATGAAATTGGCCCAAACATCAAACACCCTATTTAGTCCTAAAATACAAGATCCATCAATTGCCCACACTAGGGTTGAGCCACAACCCTAGCTTATGGGTCTAGCTACTCATATTTAAAGAAGAAAAGCCAGAAATAGAAGAAGAAAAACTTATATTAATTAATTACTAAGATAAACAACAAGATTCAATGATGAAATATAGATAAAATTGCCCAAAATGGCTAAAATATTTGAACCCACGAGTGCAGCTATGTTCTAAAACTATCTGCTTAACCTAAAAATTGAAAAAAAGCTACTTATACTAAGATGATAATTTTGGACAAAAATACCCATGTGGGGTTAACCGCACAAAATGGATTGCGGTCCGTACTAGGGCTTTGGACTTGACAATACTGCTCTCTTAACTTAGGCACCACGGACTGTAGAGAATGGACTGCGGCTGCGGAGGCTTCTAGTGTGGTCCACATAAAATGGACTGAAGGCCGCATTGGCTTGCCACTTGGAATTTGCAGAGAATGGACTACGGTCGCGTTGATATCAGCGTGGACCACACAAAATCCTAGTGCGGCTGCATTGCTTTTATGCCTGAATGTCATGCTCTCTGAACCTCCCAGTGCGGAGTGCATAGAATGTAGTGCGGCCATACTGGCTTTATTTTGCCTGAACGTTATCTTATCTTGGTACTTGTGCAAGTTTCACTCCTTTTGAGCTGATCTTTGACATCTTATCACTTTGTTGATCAAACCTGCAATCAAGCACAACTTGTGAGCCTTTTGGGACTATTTTGTACAAATTCCTAGTCAAAACATAAGCAAGAAGGAGTATAAAAGATATCAAAATCCCTAGTTATCATAAGACAATCAAAATGACTCATCAAGTGAGTGCTATTGTGCACTCGATGGCTCTAAAGCTTGAGGATCCCAGCACATTTACCATTCCATCTACCATTGGTAGTGCGGATTTTGCAACAGCCTTGTGTGATTTGGGAGCAAGTATAAATCTTATGCCTTACTCTGTATTCAAAACTTTGGGTATTGGTGAATCGATACCTACTTCAATGAGATTGTAAATGGCGGATAGAACAATGTAGAGGCCGCTTGGTATTATTAATAATGTTCTTGTCCGAGTTGACAAGTTTATTTTGCTTGTGGATTTTGTGATTCTCGACTGTGAAGTTGACTGTAAGGTGCCAATAATCTTGGGAAGGCCTTTCCTAGTAACAGGGAAGGAATTGGTTGATATGGAAGCAGGGGAGCTCACCTTCCGGGTGTGTGACAAAAAAGTTATCTTTCACTTGTGCAAATCAATGAGGTTGCCGAATAGCACTGAGGTTTCTTCTTTTGTGGATCTGGTGACTGAGGTGATAGTTGATGATACGAGTGACGTGATCAATGTGGAGGATCCTTTGAAAGTTGTATTGTTGAACCATGACGTGACCGAGGATGAAGTTTTGGTAGAGTATGTCAATGCATTGCAAGGAATAGGCTCTTACTCATATGAGCCCCGTAAACTGTCCCTGGATCTTGAGAACAGATAGACTCCAACAATAAAGCCCTCAATCGAGGAACCTCCTGTATTGGAGTTGAAGCCTTTACCTCCACACCTCAGGTATGAATTCTTGGGCCCTTGTTCAACTTTACATGTTATTATTTCTTCTTGTCTTACTAACGTGCATGTAGATGCCACCCTTGAGGTGCTTCAAAGAAGGAAGAGGGAAATTGGATGGACTCTAGCTGATATTCGAGGGATAAGCCCCACCATTTGCATGCACAATATTATACTTGAGGATGATGCCAAACCCTCTGTGTAACATCAAAGGAGGTTGAACGAGGCGATGAAAGAGGTTGTCAAGAAGGAAGTTATCAAGTGGCTAGATACAGGGGTTGTGTATCCCATCTCGGATAGTTCATGGACTTCACCGGTCCAATGTGTGCTGAAAATGGGGGGTATGACTGTGGTCACAAATGAGAAAAATAAGTTGATCCTCACTAGGATTGTCACCGCATGGAGGGTATGCATGGACTACCTGAAGCTGAACAAAGTGACCCGCAAAGATCATTTTCCATTGCCCTTTCTTGACCAAATGCTGGATAGACTTGTTGGGCGTTCCTACTATTGCTTTTTGGATGGGTACTCATGTTACAACTAGATTATGATTGCACTATAGGACCATGAGAAAACCACCTTCACATGTTCATATGGCACATTTGCATTCTCACAGATGCCATTCGGTTTGTGTAATGCACCGTCTACATTTCAGCGGTGTATGATGGCTATCTTTACTCACATGGTGGAGGACTTCTTGAAAGTGTTCATAGATGATTTCAGTGTTGTGTGTGACTCTTGTGTAGAATGTCTGGTCAATCTTGACAAAGTGTTGGCCTGATGTGAAAAGACAAAATCTAGTGCTAATTGGGAAAAGTGTCACTTCATGGTTAAGGAAGGCATTGTCCTCGGCCATAAGATCTCAAAGAACGGTATCGAAGTGGAAAAAGTGGAGATTGAAATGATTTTAAAAATCCTTCCTCCTACTTCTGTCAAGGGGGTTAGGAGCTTTCTTGGGCATGCATGTTTCTACCGAAGGTTCATCAAGGACTTCTCTAAGGTGGTGAATCCTTTGTGCAAGTTATTGGAAAAGGATGCAAAGTTTGTGTTTAATGATGAGTGCATGAAAGCTTTTGAGCTTCTCAAGTATAGATTGACTACCACTCCCATAATAACCTCACCAAATTAGAGCTTGCCATTTGAGCTCATGTGTGATGCTAGTGACATTGTGCTAGGAGCGATCTTGGGGCAAAGGGTGAACAAGAGGTTTCATTCGGTGAGCTATGCAAGCAAAACTATGAATGATGCCCAGGTCAATTATACGGTGACAGAGAAAGAGTTACTAGAAATTATGTTTGTAATGGAAAAGTTTAGGCCTTATCTCATGGGTGCCAAAGTAATTGTTCATACCGATCATGCGGTACTCTATTATTTGATGACAAAGAAGGACTCCAAGGATAGATTGATAAGATGGGTTCTTTTGCTTTAAAAATGTGACATAGAGATTGTTGATCAGAAAGGAAGTGAATACAAAGTGGCATACCACTTGTCCCACTTAGAAGAGGAAGGGAGACCCAAAGATGGTCTTGAGATTAATGATGCATTCCTGCATGAACAACTCCTCTCAGTTTCTTTGAATTGCCATGGTTTGCCGATGTGGCCAATTTTCTTGTGACCGGCATTATCCCGAATGAGCTCTCTTCTAACCAAAGGAAGAAGCTTAAATGGGACAGCTTGGACTATTACTGGGATGAGCCCTATCTCTTCAAGATTTGCACTGGTGGTGTGATCTGGAGATGTGTTCCAAAATAGGGGGAAATGAGAATTTTGTGATGCTTTCCATTCCTCGCCCTACAGTGGTCATCAAAGGTTCTTAGATGTGGATTTTATTGGCCTACTCTGTATAAGGATGTTGGTGAGCTTTTTAAGAGTTGTGATGAGTGTTAGAAAGTAGGTGGAATTTCAAAGAAGGATGAAATTCCTCTCACCACTATTCTTGAGGTTGACATTTTTGACGTGTGGGGCATAAACTTCATGGGGCCTTTTCTGAGTTCGTGTGGTAACACTTACATTCTGGTTGTTGTTGATTATATTTCTAAGTGGGTTGAAGTTGTGGCTTTGCCCAACAACGAGGCACGGAGTGTGGTGGCGTTTCTCAAGAAAAATGTCTTTACATGGTTTGGCACTCCAAGGGCTATTATCAGTGATGGGGGATCTCATTTTTGCAACAAGGCCTTTGATACTTTACTGTCTACGTATGATGTCAATCATAAAGTGCCAACCCCCTTTCATTCCCAGGCGAGTGGACAAGCTGTGGTCTCCAACAGGGAGATAAAGAGCATATTATCAAAAAACTGTCAATGCAAACCGAACTGATTGGTCAAAGAAACTGGATGATGCTTTGTGGGCTTACAAGACTGCTTACAAGACTCTGATTGGTATGTCTCCGTACCGATTGGTCTTTGGAAAAGTGTGCCATCTTCCGGTTGAGTTATAGCACAAGGCTATGTGGGCGCTAAAGAGATTAAATCTTGAGCGGGATGTTGCAGCAAATCTCCGGGTAGAGCAACTCAATGAGCTACATGAGTTCCAGTTTCATACCTATTCCAGCTCGTCCTTGTATAAGGACAAAATGAAGTACTTACATGACAAATATTCCCAGAGCAAGGAATTCAAGGAGGATGACTTGGTTCTCTTATTCAACTCTCGGTTACAACTATTTCCGAGAAAGCTACAGTCAAAATGGAGTGGCCCTTTTGAAGTAGTACATGTGACTCCATTTGGTGCTCTTGATTTGAAGAATAAAAATGGTGAAGTTTTTAGAGTTAATGGGCATCGAGTCAAACACTACCTGGTAAAATTTGATGACAGTGACCCGGTGGCCTTGATCAACTACAAATAATGATGGTAACATGCGTCATGCCGCGATGTTAAATTAGGTGCTTCTGGCAGGCAGGCCATATGTTTTTCATTTTCTTCTTAGTGTAGGATTTGTTTTAGACTAACTTCTTGTGATATATGTGTAGGAATATTTGATGCAGTGCAGGATAATACTTGAAAATTTTGGCTAAGTCTATAACTGGACTGCTGATCGCGCTCAAAATTTTGTTGTCAGCGGAAGCATTTTGCGGAGGTGTAATTTGGTAGTGCACGCGGATTTGAAAATTCTAAAATGAGACTTCTCGAAAGTTCCATCCGCGTTTGCAGTTTTGGCGGTCAGCGGAGCAGTTCTGCGGTCGTGCCTATTTTTTCATTCAAAGAGAAATTGTTGAACAGGCAGCCCTTCTGAAAGGTAAAAGCGTAGACCGCGATGAAATTCTGCGGCCGTGCCAGGCAAGACTTGTGGGCCCCTGTGCTATTTAGTATAAATAGAAGGTCCTGAGACCTTTTACCCTTTTCGCTACTTGAAATCTCACAAGCATATTTCTACTAGTCATCATCTCTACAGTGTGCCATAATCCGCACAATCACCAAATTAGAAGTTCATTTCCATAACTCATCAAACAACTAGTAATTTCAATTCATCATTGTTTTCAATTTGTACTTTTCCTTTCTTTTAGTTTTAATTTCTTCATCTTTTCTTCTAATTTTAACTAGGGTGAATTAGTTGTTGATTATTTGATGCTAGATTAGTTGGGGTTAATGGGATAGTGATTCGTGATGCCTAGGAGGGATTGATAATGTTCATAATACCCGCTAGCAACTAGAAAGTGTGAAACCCTAGTTTTGCCCAATAAATTTTTGAATTTCGCGGCCACGGTGGTAATTCTACGGTCAGCGTTTATCTAAAGTAGACTCAAAAAGTGGGATGAATTCTTTGGTAAGCGGTAGTAATTCCACTGACAGCGCCCTTCTTTACGCGACCGCGATTCTTTTTTTGCGGTCAACAAAATCTTAGTTCAGAGAAATGCAATATTGGGTCTGCGGGCGCGTCTGTTTTGCCACGGACAGTGGTTCAACTTTCGCGGCCGCACCCAAAATTTCGCTCTCAACGGTTGATTAACATCAGAGACTGGGTAGTCTGAATCCCAATCCTCCGCGGCCGCATACGAAATTCCTCTTTCAGCGATAGCTAGTCCGCAGTCGCGCCCCTTTTTCCGCTGTCAACAGATCTGTACCTGTTGGAACACTATAAAATTTTATCTACCTATCTTTACTGATTCTTTTAGAAATAATACTAATGATCGTTCACTGAAGCTGTATGCAAATAATGGTACGATCTAGAGGTGTCGGTAATGCACAAAAGGGAGGATGAATCCTCCCGAGGCAAGGGAAGAGGAGGTCAAGGGCCTTATTTGTACTTTTCCTATGTGGTTCTTTTTTTCTTTTATTATTAATAAAACTATCCCTGGGCATCTTCCTGGTGGATTTACTTAAAAAAAAGAGGTCAAGGGAGGAAAAAATTACACTTCGCGGTCTAGAAGTCAATAGAAAAGATGAGTAAAACAATCAAAGCTACGGACAGAGCAGCATCCCATTTTCCCTTCCCAGAAAGCTTCGGAAGGGAGTCCAGTGCCAACACACATTCCCACAGACTTCCAAGGGAGGTATCGGTTGAGAGACGAGCCTACACCCCCAGCCTCCTCTGCTTCTCCTGCTTCTTCTGAGTCGTCTGATGGCTCAGAGGAAGGCAGTGAATCTTCAGCTTCAGCCTCTCCTACAGATCTCTACCTAGACAAGAACTAATTGATATAAATGCGGAGATCCGGGACGACGAGATGGGTGGTGACACCTAGACATGAGGGTTGGCAAAATCTAGGAACCCAGTGGTATGGCAAGACCGTTTCATAAGTGAAAAAGCCTACCACAAGTTTTGAGAGTGGTGGACTCAGAGGTCACTTACACATGAAAGGGTATTTATTGAGAGATATCTACTACTACCCAAATGTAAAAGGGTACTTCAATAAGACAATGGGGTCGCAATTCTTCACCGGTGAGATACCGGAGGCCAATGAGCACTTGGTAAAGGAGTTTTATGCTAATGTCGCTCACATAAAAAATGGCACATTTTTTACCAAAGTTCAGAACAGAAAAGATCAAGTTTGATGGCAAAACTTTGAACGACTTTGCTGGGTTTAATGACGAGGATGAGTCCTTGGTTTTGGAGAAGGTGGCCATGGATGAGTTGGCCCACCCGTGGCTAGCGTTAGTGATTGCTCTCCCAGGTACTACTCTAGCTTGGCTGACAGTTGGGGTCCCAATTTATAGGAACACATCGAGCTTCGAGGCGAAAGGTTGGGCGACTTTTATAATGCAACATATTAGACCCCACTAATCATGACAGTGATATGACGATCTCTCGAACTATTATAGTGGGGGCCATCATGGTAGGGTACCCGATCAATGTCGGGAATATCATGTCCAGAGTGATCACCAGAGTGGTAAACAAAAATGAGAGTTCGTACCCTTTCTCGAATTTCCTTACCATGTACCTGGAGGATCAGTAAGTCGAGAAGAGGGATTTTGATATCAGAGTGAAGCCTAAGAGGCCATTCTCATGGTATAGTCTTCAGGACCCAGGCAACCCCAAGTCCAAGGGAAAAGCCTCCACTTCCACTGGCCAGTTTGAAGAACCAGGGGTGGTGCCTACTGGTTCCAAGCCTCCTACTGCCATAGCACGACCTCTTATCGGACCATCTACTTCCATGCCTACTATGGTTCCATCTTCATCACCTTACCCTTTCACTGCACTAAGGGTTAACCAGACTCTATCCAGCATCAACAACTGGATACAGGCAGCTACATCAAAGCTGTCTGACCTATCCAGCACAGTGGCAGCTCAATTAGTTCCGGCACAGCCTCAGGTGCCTTTCAGTAGAGGAATCACTATAGAAGCTTCTGAACAATCAAAAGAAGCTCCTGGACAACCAGAAACTGATCATGAGCACTTTGGAAGCACAAGGAATAGCAATCACAGAGTTGGCCAAACAAAGAAAGAAAATAAAGAAGACTCAAGCCTCAAAGGTTTCGATAAAGTTATTGTGCAAGGAGGTTGAGCATATTAGATCAGCTGGAGACATCCCATTGGACCTACTCTTGGCGGATCCAGTTCCAGCAGCTCAGGCAGCACAGCTACCAGAGCAGGAGGCTCACAGAGTGCCCAGGAGGCGAGAGTTGATCCCCTAGACTGAGAATCTGGAGATTGAGCTAGAGGATCCCGTGGGAGATGACCCAGGCTAGCAACTGGACCTAGGGACCCAGACACAGGACCTCATTGATGTTACGGACCCCATGCAGACAGAGGACCCATAGGGAGTTTTCTTTACTCTCTAACCCCTCCCTGATCTTATTTTTGCTATTAGCATTAAGGACAATGCATGTTTTTATTTGGGGTGGTCCTATTTTGATGATTTGATAACTGGATTGTAATTATGATACTAATTACTCTTTATTGTTATTTTTCACTTTTGGTATTTATATAACTTTACCATTTATTTTTCACTTTTCGGTATGTATATAAAGTTACTTTTCCATGTATATATTCATTCCCTGTTATGTATATTCGTCAAATCCCCTATTGTACATATTCAGTTTACATTCCGTATTTTACTTTATAACTTCTTTTGCAATTTTCCGTAATACAATAGCTGCATATTTCATTTAGTAACTTCTTTTTCAATTTATAGCTTCTTACTTTTACAAGTTTTCGTGATCAATAAGCCTTTAGTTTTCTTAATTCCACGGTTCTTTCCAAAGGTGCAATTTGTGTGAACCGGTGACTCTTCCCGATGATGGATGGCATGACAACCTTCTTAAGGGTCTGAGTCTGTTTTCTTTTTGTTTTTGTGTAAATAGTAGCACGTGATCAAAAGTGTCTTGGGCAAAGCTTCACTTGGGCCTATCATATTTACCTTTTATGGTTAGTTCCAAATTGATGTGTAAATGATGGTGATAGTTGTGACCTTTAGACTCTTGTGTTGACCTAACAATCATTGAGTGGTTTTTAGGAGCCATTTGTGTTGCTTAATCTTAGCTAAAGTTATTGTGTGCCCCCGACTCTGTTCTCGTTAGCAATCCAATAGCTTGTGAGGTGAGGTTTTGATTTGCAATTCCAAGTCCCGTGCCAATAAGTCTAGAACTTGCCCTGAATGTTTGTCTAGGCAAAATTCTGAGTGAAGCTCGACTTGAGAAGTGATTATAGGCTCTCTGGTCCAAATTTGAACTTGAAATCATCCATAGCCCACCAAATATGATATCCCTAGTCAACCCTGTTGAGCCATATCCCTTGTTCTTTCAATAACCATGATACAAGCCTTTATCCGTTCTAAAATTATCCTCTCTTGATACCCGATCTTTCTTTAGCTCAATTGGAAAAAGCATAAGTTTGGGGGGAGAGACGAGGAATGCAAAAGTGATAAAAGGTACAAAATTAAGAAAAGGGAAGCAAAATAAAAAGAAAGAAAATCCAAAAAGTCAAAAAGAAAGTGAATAACATGGAAAAACGAAGGGATTCAATAAAAGCAATGAAGAAAGGCTTGGAATGATTAGAAAGGAGAAAAATGTTTGTCATGAACAAGAAAGAGTGCCAGTGTGTCTCTCTAGTCCCCTAAGGAAGAGAAAAATAACTCAAAGAGTCAAGAAAGTGAGCCAAAATGAGAAAATGAAGTGCTTAAGGAAATATGAAACCTACATAGACCGATATATCCTACCTTGAACCAAAAGACTTCATTGCATTCCCACAAAAGCCCTATATGAGTTTGAGTTGAGTGAGCTTATATTAGTGGTGATTCACATGAGGGGCAAGCTTATGGTACCTAGAGCCGGACTTGTGACCTTCCTTTGAGAGAGATGAGTGTATTTTTCCACAATCCTTGTTCTGACTACTATAATCTAAAGTGAGATTTGCTTATGGAGAGTAGAGGAGAAAAAGTTTGGGTTCCACAGCGACCTACATAGTAGAGCGAGCTTTCTTGATGAGTTAAGTCAACTCTTGATGCTCTTGTGTCGCACTAGGACCATGGTGCTAAAAAGGTCGTGTGTTGTTGATAATACATTTGTGTTGAGGGTAATTGTTAGTCCGAATTTATGCTTGCTTGAGTCACCTTGAATAGATGAAATTCTTCTTTCTTTTACCTTGTGGAGGTGGGAATTACTTTGTTTTCTTGAGCACAAGAAAAAGCTTAAGTTTGGGGGAGTTGATAACTAGGGATTTTAGCCTATCTTATGCTCCTTTTTGCTTAGGTTTTGGATAAAAAGTGTGTAGCAGTATTCCCAAAAACTAACTTATTTTGCTTGTTTGCAGGTTTTGGTCAAAATGAGGCAAGAAAGTCCTAACCAGCTCATAAAAGAGTGAAACCTGCACAAGTCCAAAGCTGAGCTAAAAGCCCTGACAGCAAAGAAATAGTACGTCGTGGAAGGTGAACCGCTGATGCGACCATATTTACGCTATCAGCGGATTGAGGTTCAGAGAAGGTACTTTTAGGCTCAATAAACACCGTTGCCCACGGTGAAATTGTGCGGCAGTGGAATTACTTGAAGCAGTGCAGTCCATATTCCGCTAAGGGCGAAAGTTAGAATCAGAGAACTGGAGCTTTGGGCTCAAATGAAAAGCATGGTCAACAAACATATTTCGCGGCCACGGTTGAAGACTACGCTGAGGCAGTTGATTTTCCGCTCCCAGCGGAATCAAGTCCATATCAAGCCCAGAAGAGATGAAACACGGTCCGCGCTTGCTTTTGCGTGACCGCGGAAGTTCCAGCGCTGAGGTGCTTAATTTTACGCTGTTAGCAAAACCTCTATAGGGGCATTTTTGTCCAGTAATTTTATCTGTGTATAAATAGATCTTTTTCATATTTTTACGGTATCTATTGTTTTGTGGAGCACGTGAACAGCCATTTTTTTTTCTTTTTACAGTATTTTTAGAATATCTTTAGCAATTAATCTTAGATTTTACTCTTGTAATTACTTTTTATGGCTTATATTTCATCTCCATCTTTGATTTCTTCCTTGATTATGAGTAGCTAAACCCATTAGCTAGGGTTGTGACCTAACCCTAATGTGGGTATTTAATAGGTCTTGTATTTTAGGACTTATTCGTTTACGGGTTAGTGATACTTAGCTTGTTTCATGCTTTAATTGTAGAATTGGTGGTTGCAAACACTGATTCATGCCTTTATGACTTAGGCTCTTCTTGAGAAAGAGGCCCTACGTCTAGGAAATTCAGGCTAACAAGGAATTGGGGTGCACTCAAGAGATTGATAGCCCAAATTAAAGGGTTAAACCTAGGGATAATAATATCCGACTTGAACCATAGCCCCAATTAAAGGGTTAAACCTAGAGATAGTAATACCCGACATGAACCAATTTTGCTTGCATTGTTTGAACACCCAATTGGGCTTGAAAAAGCCAATTAGGGCAAAGTCACTCAAACTACCGAGAAGTATAGATTAAGTATCTATGTGCAAAGGTTACATCACGACCCCAAACATAACAAGCTTGTCCTAAAACTTAGATCCCATTAGATACTTGCCTAGGTGTAAGTCACTTCCCTAGTGCCTTTTATCACTTCAGAAAACCGATCAAAAATATTGTACTTAGCTTATTTTTAGCATTCATTAGCATTCAAGTAGAATAGTAACAAATCCAAACATGTTTAGAAGTGCAATTCAGAAAAACGCACGTGGCTAGATTGGATAGAAACCCGATTCCAAACCGATATTAACTCTCTCTGGATTTCGATCCCGACCTTTTGGGTAAAAGATGCATCGACCACTCTTGCCATTCTAAAGTGGTACAGGGTTAGAGCCGATCAGTGACAACAATCCATGCCCAAAATAATATCAAAGTTTACCATGCTGAGAAATAATAAATTGACTCTGCTCTCAAAACCACTAAGAACAACAAAACATGACCGATACACACGGTCAACAACAATAGAATCTCCCACAGGTGTAGACATATAAATAGGAGAACTCAAAGAGTCCCGAGATATGCTTAATACAGGGCAAAATAAGAGGACACATAGGAATAAGTGAAGCCTGGATCAAATAAGACCAACGCATCTCTACGATAGACCGGAACAATACTTGTAATGACAGAGTCAGAAGCAACTGCCTCTGTACGAGCAGGAAGAGCATAATATCTGGTCAGGCCTCCCCTTCTAGGGCGGCCTCTACCTCCCCGACCTCCACCTCGAGTGAGATGATCAGGTGGAGTTGTAGCTGGTGTTATAATCATAGCTTGAGGACTCGGTGGAGCATATGGTGCCTGAGAAGTCTATGGAGGTGTACTCCTCATAAGTTTGGGGCAATCCCTCACCATATGGAGAGTGCCACCACACTTAAAACAAGCTCTAGGAGGGCATGGCTACTGTGACTGTCTGGGGCCAGGTCGGCTGGACTGACCACTGAAAGCACCCCGTACGGGAGGTACACTAAACACTAGTGGTGCATATTAAGGCTCCTGGGCCTAGGAGTAGCCGAAATACCACTGGCGGATGGAAATGCTGAACGAACATGGTAACTCACATAGCCCCTACCATGACAAACTTCACCTGGGACATGAGTACCACTATAAGTGCCAGAATCTCGAGACCTCTTGGCCTCTCTCTCCTCTCTCTCGATCAAGCATTTCCTCCACTTTCCTAGCAATATCCACAACCTTCTGGTAGTAAATATCCATATCCAACTCCCGTTCCATGCTAATCCTGATGCTGGGTTGGAGCCCCTCAATAAACCGACGGACCCTCTCTCGAACTGTAGCAACCAAGGCTAGAGCATGCCTAGCCAAATCACTTAAGCGAACTGCATACTCTGACACAATCATAGCACCCTGACACAATTGTTCAAACTCGGTGCGCCATGCATCACTGAGACTCTGGGGAACATACTCCCTCAAGAACATATCTGAGAACTGATTTCAAGTAAGTGAAGCTGCCTTAGCCGGACTACCCAACTCACAAACACGCCACCACTGATAGGTCACTCCTCTAAGCTGGAACGCAGTGAAAGAAACTCCACTCGACTTTGCTACACCCATAGTACGGAGGATACTGTGGCACTCCTCAAGAAAACCTTGGGCATCCTCTGACTCTAATTAATCGAGGCCAACCCTGCACTACTACAAAGTAGCAAGAGCGGTCGAAGAAGCTTTTACCCAAGAAGGTCGGGATCGATTTCCACAAGGAGCTAGAGATGGGAATTGAGTTTCTATCTAAATTGGAGTTGCGTAATTGTTCCTAATTGCACTTCTAAACAGAGTTGGTTTTGATATTACTTCTAAATTTATACTACTAAGATGCTAAATTAAGCTAAGTTAATCTAAGAGCAAACTATTGAAGGTTGTCTAAATAGTTAAAAGGCACTAGGGAAGTGACTTTCTCCTAGGTGGATACTTGACGGGTTCTCGAGTCTAAGGCTAGGTTGTCATATTTGGGGATTACGATATAACCATTGCACGATACTTCTCACTCTATACCTCTCGGTAGTTTGAGTGATTTTGCCCTAGTTGACTTTCTCAAGACCAATTGGGTATGATAATTTGTGCAAGCAATTGAGGTTCAAGTCGGATATTACTATCTCTAGGTTTAACCCTTTAATTGGGGCTATCAATATCTTGAATACACCCCAATTCCTTGTTAGACTAACTTTCATATACTTAGACTCTCTTTCTCAAGAAGTGCCCAAGTCAAATAATCATAACTAGCATTTGCAACCTCTAATTCAACATTAAAACCATAAATTAGTCCAAATATCAAACACCCATAGACATTCAAGCCTTAAAACACAAGACCCATCAATTAACTACACTAGGGTTGAGCCACAACCCTAGCTGATGGGTCTAGCTACTCATGATAATAGAAGAAAACACAGAAATAGATGAATAAAAATCCATAATATTTAATTACTAGCTAAAACTTGAAGATTCAATGATAAAACTATTGTAAAATTACTCAAAGTAGTAAAGGGACACTGTCACGAGCGCAACACTACTAGAAATTACAATTGATGACCTAAAAATGGGAAAAGAAACTATTTATACTAGGCCGAATTTTCTGGACAAAAATACCCATGTGGTAGTGCGGACCGCACAAAATCGAGTGCGGCCACACTGAGGCTCTTGGCTTAAAGCTTCTGCTCTCTGAACTTGGCCACCGCGGGACGCACAAAATGCACCGTGGCCGCAGTGTCTTCTGTTGTGGTCCACACAAAATGGACCGCGGACCGCATTGGCAATGTTTCCCCAACTTGGAAACTCTCTGAACTCCAGCTTTGCGGACCGCACAAAATTGAGTGCGGCCGCAATGAAGCCAATACGGTCCGCATGAAATGCTTTGCGGCCGCATTGCTTGAATGCCTGAAATGAACACCTCTCTGAACCTCCTCTTTGCGGATCGCACAGAATGGAGTCGGTCGCATTGGTCTTGTTACACTGTGCTTGGACTTGTTCTTGGTACTTGTGCATGTTTCACTCTTTTTTGAGCTGGTTTTGATGAATTGTCACCTTGTTGATCAAACCCTGCAATCAAGTATAACATGTAAGCCTTTGGGACTATTTTGTACACATTTCTAATCAAAACTCAAGTAAGAAAGAGTGTAAAATGCATCATAATCCCTAGTTATCAACTCCCCCAAACTTAAGCTTTTGCTTGTCCTAAAGCAAACAAAATAAGACACCCCTTAAGAGTAAATTCAAGAAAATTGAGTTGACCTAAAGTGACCTCATCTAGCATCAATTGGGACTAACAATTGCCTTCAGTTCAAATGAATTGTTAACAACATTCACTTTTTTAAACACCATGGACTTAGTGCGACACAAGAGCATTAAGAGTTGACTCAACACATCAAAGAAACTCTTTCTATTACTATGATCCTTGTGGAACCCAAACTCACACATCCTCAACTCTCCCTAAGCAAACCTCACCTTTAGGATTGTATCACTCAAAACGAGGTTAATGGAAATACATTCATCTCTCTCAAAGAAAATTCACAAGTCCGGCTCTAGGTACCATATGCTTGCCCCTTATGTGAGTCACCACTAATGTAAGCTTCATTCAACTCAAGATCATATAGGGCTTTTGTGGAGACATAGTGAAAGGCTTTTGGTTCAGGGTAGAAAATGTTTGGTCTAAGTAGGTTCCATCTTCCTTTTAGCACTTCTTTTGCTTCATTTTTGCACACACTCACTTGACTTTTTAAGTCATATCACTTCTTTCTAAGGGGTTAGAGAGATACACTGTCACTCTTTCTTGTTCATTTCAAATCTTTTTCTCCTTTTCTAAACTTTCCACACCTTTCATCTCTTTACTTTTATTGAATCCCTTCATTCTTTTATGCATTGAACATTCTTTTTGTCTATTTGATTTTTTTCTTTTTCATTGCCTTTTCTTTTCTTCATTTTGTACCTTTTACCACTTTGTTGCAATCCTCGTCTCTCCCCCCAAACTTATGCTTTTTCCATGTGATTAAGGAAAGATTGGGTGCCAAGAAAGGATATTTTAGAACGGGTAAAGGCTTGTATCATGGTTCTTGAAAGAAAAAGGTCTATGGCACAAAAAGGTGAACTAGGGATTTTATCGTTGGTAGGCTATGGAAGTGTTCAAGATATCATTCGGATCAAGGAGAGCCTATAATCACATCTCAAGTCAAATTACACTTAGGATTTCGCCTAGACAAACATTCAGGGTAAGTTCTGGACCAATGGCTCGGGATTTGGACTTGCAATTCAAATTCTCACCACATAAGCTATAGGATTGCTAAAGAAGCCGAGTCGGGGACCCACAATAATCTTAGATAAAATTTGAGCAAAACAATGGTCCCAAAAAACCACTTGATGATTTTCGGCTAACACAAGAGTCTCAAGGTCACAACTTTCACCATCCTATACACAACGATTTGTTTTTGACCATAGGATTAAAGGCAAATATGTTAGGCCCAAGTGAAACTTTGCTTGAGGCACCCTTACCAACTAACTACTAAAAAGCAAAAAGAAAAACAGACTCAAAAACTTAAGAAGGTTGTCATGCCATCCATCATCGGGAAGAGCCACCCGGTTCACACAAATTCCACCTTTGGAAAGAACCGTGGCATTAAGAAAACCAAAGGCTTATTGCAAAAGCTCAAAACAAGAAGCTACGAACATAAAATAAGAAGATAAAAAAGGAAAAATGCGGCAAATAAAATGAATATTTACAAGAGGGAATTTAGATGAATATACAACATAGAGAATGAATATATACATAAGAATGTAACTTTATATACAGACCCAAAGTAAAAAGTACAAAAAGTGCAATGAAATAATAAAATTATATACATACCAAAGATAAAAAGAAAGAAAGCATAAAATACTGTCATATATACAGCCATCTGAATATCCAAATAGGGATACCCCCTCAAATGAAAGCTGGCATTGTCCTCAATGCCAAATAACCAAAATAAGCACAATATAGAGAAGAGAAGAAAAATAAACTCCCTATGGGCCCTCCGTCTGCATAAGATCCTGAGTCTGGGTCTTGGGTCCTCTGTCTGCTCGGGAACCTGTGATGGGCTCCCTATAATCTGTGGCTCCACTAGGACCTGGGCCTGGACCTGGACTGAAATTTAGGGCTGGTTGGAGGAACCTCCCTGCGGGTCCTCCAACTATATGACTGCATCATCAGAATGGGAATCACCCTCTTCCTCTTAGAAGGCCTCTCTGACTCCTACTCTGGATGGGGTTGGGCTGTTGGCGCCAGGTCATGCAATAATTGGTCCAGAGGCAAGTGATCTGCCTTCAACCTATCTGCCTCTACCCTTAGCTCCTTTACCAACTCCTTTGAAGCCCGAGTCTTTCTCATTCTCTTCGCCTCCTTAGCAAGCTCGTTTAGTGCCTTTCCATATGAATTAACAACGTCCATATTCAATTTTTGGTTCTCTAGGAGCTTTTTCTGGTTGTCCAGAAGCTCCTTAAGAGTGTCCTCAATAGACTGTACGACTTGTGGAGGAGGAGGTGCTGACTGGGCTACCACCGTAGTAGATAGTACAAACAGCTTAGAAGTAGCTATCTGCATCCAGTTGTTGATGCTAGCGAGGGCCTGGCTCTGGCAATGGGCAGTCAATGGGTATGTAGTGGAGGAGGGTATCTTTGGAGTTGTTGAAGTGGATGGACCTGGGGCCATGTCTCCTGAGGTGAAAGGAGGCTGAGTAGGAGCCACTACCACTACTGACTCTTCAGATGGCCAGTTGAAGTAGTGGCTTTGCCCTTGAAGTGCTTGCTTTTAGGGTTGTCATCACCCTGTAGGCTGTAACATGAGAACAGTGCCTTTGCCTTCACTTCATATCAAATTTCTGCTTCTCCACATCTAAGTCCTCTAGGTACATGGTCAGGAAGTTGGGAAAGGGATCTGTCACATTCATTTACCACCCGTGTAACTACCCGGGACATGACATTCCCGACGTTAATCGGGTACCCTTCCATGACTGATGCCACCAATATAGCTCGATGAATAGGGAGTGAGTTGTTGTGAGTGGTGGGGTCTAGCCTACTACAAACAAATGTTTCCCACCCTTTAGCTTCAAAGTTTAATGTTCGCCTAATAATCTTCACTCCCACGGTCAACCAATATGGGGTGGTACCTGGGATTGCCAAGTACTCTCCCAACCAAGGACGAGCAGCCTCACCCGATGCCATCTTCTCCGAAATACAATGACTCGTCCTCCTCCAGGAAGCCCAGGTAATCATATTGGCTTGCCATCAAATTTCACCTTCAAGTTCCACACTTTGGTCACCGTGGTGCCCTTTTTGATGTGGGCAACATTTGTGTAGAACTCCTTCACCAAGTGCTCATTGGCATCCTCTACGTGGCCTATGAAATACTTCCAACCAGCTCTCGCTCTGAACTACCTCAGCACATTGGGGTTATGAGGCTCGAGTTCATATATAATGAATTTACGCTCGGGTATTAGCTTCCTCTCGGGCCACCACTCTCTGAACTTGTGATAGGAAACCTCACTCACAAATCGTCCTGCCATGCCTCCGGATTTCTGGTTCTATCTACCCCTCCTACATGGGGCTTACCCCCTTCTACTTCTTCCCTTTCTTTTGCTACGGGACCCTCTCCAGATAGTGAAGTTGTAGGAGACGTGGAATATTCATTGCTACTGCCTGCGGCTGAGCCCTCAAACGACTCAGAAGATATACACACTGATGCTTGGGCAGTGGAAGAGACTGGAGGTGTATCCCTCAACTTGTTCCCCTCCGGCCAGTCAGGAACATACTCTGGCATGGAGTCTGATGATGCCTCCCGAGAAGGTGCATACTCACTCCCCGATTGGTCAAGGGCTCTGTCAGCAGCCTTTATGAGCCTCCTGGTGTTTTTTATGTTTTGTCAGACTTGCGGGGTCAATTTGATCATACCCTTTCCTCTACCCCGGGAGGACTCTCCTCGTCCTGATTGTTTATCACCTTTGCCTCGTGATTTCACCATTGTCTACAAGCAATATTCAGTTGAGCCTTGTTAGTATTATTAGAATCATTTAAATTTAGAATTGTAGAAGACTTGTTGCAGATAGTAAAAAGTTGCAGAGTGCGGACCGCACAAAATGAGGTGTGGTCGCAAAGTGGCTACCACAGACCACATAAAATCCATTGCGGTCCGCACAAAGGTAGGGTTCGGACTACCCACTCTCTGAATCTATGCACCGTGGATCGCACAAAATGCATTGCGACCCACATTGAAGCACCGCAGACCGCACAAAATCCATTGCGGCTGCGGTCCTCAAATGTCAGCTTTCAGAACTTAATCCACCGCGGTCCTCACAAAATAGTATTGCAGATCGCACAAAGGCACCGCGGACCGCACAAAATCCACCGCTGTCCGCGGTGAGTTCCCATCATCAAAACCAACCTAGGGTTCAAGTTTTGTCCTTTTTTAGTCCAAATTTTCACCTATTAATGATTCCCTAGTTATTGCCTCAGTGTTGTAACTAATTATTCCTAATTAAAACAGGAGTAACTAGCCCTGTTACTAAATTAAAAGAAAAACGGGAAGAAAAGAAGAAAAACTAAGAGAAAATGAAAGTCAAAAGAAAATAGCAAAATTAAACGAATAAAAAGGAATTAAAGTTACCAGAAATGAGATGCACTAATGATTAATCGAGAATAAGCAGTTGAATTCGTGCAATTTAGAGAGTGAACAATTCTTTTAGGCCTCTAAGAGTAAAAAGTTCAAAAAGTTAAAATGGGGGGCCTCAGGTCCTATTTATAGAAAAAGGTCCTGGGCCCCAGCTCACCTACCCACCACAGACCGCACAAAATGGCACCGCGGTCCGCGGTGCTTAGAAGCACTAGGAGATTGGTCACTACGGACCGCAAGAAATCTAGTGCGGCCGTAGTGTTCCATCGCACGGTGGAAAACTTCATAGACTCTCCAATTTTGACAAATCACTTTGTAGTCCGCATTGATTTCTTTCCCCCGCACAAAGGCCTTTGCGGCTGCACAAAATGAAGTGCGGTTTGCATTGCAAACTTCAGAGAGTGATCATTTTTAAACTTGGTCCTGCACTGCATCAACATAATCCTACAGCATCTCACAACCAGTCAGTCCAAAAATAAATCCTACACTACAAAGAGAATCAAAGAGAAATAAAAGGAAAGACACATGGGTTGCCTCCCAAGAAGCGCCTGATTTAACATTGTGGCACGATGCAGGTTACCATCAAATCACTTTAGATGGAGAAGTTCCACCACGTGGCTGTCATCAATTTTTCCCAGGTAGTGCTTGACCCTATGCCCATTCACTCTAAAAACCTCCACATTTTTGTTCTTCAAGTCAAGTGCACCAAACGGAGTCATAAACACCACTTCAAAAGGTCCACTCCATTTCGACTTAAGCTTTTCCGGAAACAGACGTAACTGAGAATTGAACAAGAGAACCAAATCACCCACTTTGAACTCCTTGCTACAAACATATTTATCATGAAGGTACTTCATCTTGTCCTTGTACATGGACGAACTGGAGTAGGCATGGAATCAGAATTCATCAAGTTCATTAAGCTGCTCCACACGAAGATTTGCTGCCACATCCCATTTAAGATTCAGCTTTCTCAAGGCCCACATGACCTTGTGCTCTAACTCAACCGGTAGATGGAAAGCTTTCCCAAAGACCAACTGGTACGGAGACATACCAATCGGAGTCTTGTAAGAAGTCCTATAAGCCCATAAAGCATCATCTAACTTCTTTAACCAATCGGTCCTATTTGCATTGATAGTCTTTGACAATATACTCTTGATTTCCCTATTTGAGACTTCAACTTGGCCACTCGCTTGAGGATGATAAGGAGTAGAAACTTTGTGGTTGACACCATACTTTGCAAGCAAAGTGTCAAAAGCTCTATTACAAAAATGAGACCCTCTATCACTTATGATTGCATGAGGAGTGCCAAACCTTGTAAAAATGCTCTTCTTGAGAAATGCAACAACAATCCGGACTCATTGTTGGGCAAAGCCACGGCTTCCACCCACTTTGAAACATAGTCAACCGCCACAAGAATGTATGTGTTCCCACACAATCTCACAAACGGGCCCATAAAATCAATGCCCCATACATAAAAAATATCAACTTCAAGAACGGTATTGAGAGGCATATCATCTTTCTTCAAAATTCCACCCACTCTTTGACATTCGTCGCACCTCTTCACAAGTTCACTTGCATCTTTGTACAAAGTTGGCCTATAAAACCCACAACTAAGAACTTTTGAATCCATCCTCGCCCTGCCATGATGGCCACCATAGGGAGAGGAATGACAAACCTCTAAGATACTCAATTACTCCTCCTCCGGGACACACCTTCAAATCACACCATCCATGCAAATCTTGAACAAGTACGGCTCATCCCAATAGAAATCCCAGCCATCCCGTTTGAGCTTCTTCCTTTCGTTAGAAGAGATCTCACACGGGATTATACCGGTCACAATGAAATTATCCGCGTCCGCAAACCATGGCATACCATTCACCGACACCGAATGGAGTTGTTCATCGGGAAATGACTCATTGATCTCTAGGCCATCACGAGGCCTCCCCTCCTCCTCCAAGCGGGACAAGTGGTCCGCCACTTGGTTTTTACTACCCTTCCAGTCCAGAATCTCCAAATCAAACTCGTGAAGTACCAAGACCTATCGCATCATTCTAGCTTTGGAATCCTTCTTCGTCATTAAGTACCGGAGTGCGGCATGATCGTTATGGACTATGACCTTAGCACCCATGAGATACGGCCGAAATTTTTCCATCGCGAACACAATAGCCAAAAGCTCTTTTTAAGTTACCGTGTAGTTCACTTGAGCATCATTCATTATCTTTCTCGCATAGTACATAGAATGAAACATTTTGTTCACTCTTTGACCCAATACCACCCCAACCGCAAGATCACTTGCATCACACATGAGCTTAAAAGGCAAGCTCCAATTGGGTGCAGTTATAATAGGAGTGGTGGTCAACTTGTGCTTGAGAAGTTCAAAGGCATGCATACATCTCTCATCGAACACGAACTTGGCATTTTTTTCAATAGCTTGCATAGGGGATTCACTACCTTCGAAAAATCTTTGATAAATCGGCGGTAGAACCGCGCATGCCCAAGAAAATTTCTAACTCCCTTGACAGAGGTAGGGGGAGGGAGCCTTGAAATCACATCAAATTTTGCTTTGTCCACCTCTATACCATGTTTTGAAATTTTATGCCCAAGAACTATGCCCTCTTCCACCATGAAGTGGCATTACTCCCAAATAAGAACAAGATTGGTTTCTTCACAACGGGCCAATACTCTATCAAGATTTTTCAAACATTCATCAAATGAATCACCCACAACACTAAAGTCGTCCACGAACACCTCCAAAATATCTTCCACCATATCGGTGAAAATGGCCATTAGACACCGCTGAAATGTATTCGGTGCATTGCACAACCAAAAAGGCATCCTCGAAAAAGCAAAGGTGCCATAAGGACAAGTGAATGTGGTCTTCTCCTGATCTTTCGGAGCAATCAAGATTTGGTTGTATCCAGAATACCCATCCAAGAAATAGTAGAAGGCACACCCAACAAGTCGATCTAACATCTGATCAAGAAAAAGCAATAGAAAGTGATCCTTGCAGGTCACTTTGTTCAATTTGCGGTAGTCCATGCATACCCTCCAACCGGTGACGGTCCTGGTAGGAATCAACTCATTTTGCGAATTTGCAACCACGTTCATGCCGCCCTTCTTCGGTATACATTGCACCGGCAAAGTCCAAGAGCTATCAGAGATGGGGTACACAACCCCGACATCCAACCACTTGATCGCCTCCTTTTTCACAACTTCTTGCATTGCGTCGTTCAACCTCCTTTGATGTTCCAAGGAGGGCTTTGCATCATCTTCCAGAATAATCTTATACGTACAAAAAGTGGGGCTTATCCCCTGAATATCAGCTAAAGGCCATCCAATTGCCTTCTTCTGCTTTTGAAGCACCGCCAATGTGGCATCAACATACATATTAGTAAGACAAGAGGAAAGAATAACTGGCAAAGTTGAACTAGGGCCTAAGAACTCATACCTGAGGTAAGGAGGCAACGACTTCAACTATAACAACGGAGGTTCCTCGATTAAAGGCTTTGTTGGAGGAGTATTTCTATTTTCAAGATCCAAAGAGAGTTTCCTAGGCTCATGTATGACCTCAAATCGAACCCCGGTCGTGGTGGCGCCTTTCGTGAAGAAAAGGCCAGCCGACACAACCCCAAAATCCATTTCAATAATTTTAATAGATTAATTTAAGCCTTTTTAATTAAGCAGATATTACATGATGTAAATTTAAGTGATCAATGCGGAAATAGATACAGCCCGACCTCGGGGTGTCCAAGTCACGAGCATCTACTAAGGTCTAAAATACAATGAAATTTTGGAAATATACTAAATATAGTCTAATAACATCAAGGGGGAGTAAAGCAGTGCTGCGGACGTCGGACAGCTACCTCACTAAACTCCAATGACTCTGCCTCTACTCAACCAATATTCGCTACCGGGTGCAAAAATACCTGAACCTGCACACAAGATGCAGGTAGTAAAGTGAGTACTCCAACTCAGTGAGTCATAATTATAAATAAAGACCGAGCTATATGAAATCACAAAAAGTACATCAACATGATGTATAGAAGCAGTATAAAACTAGTAGGAAAAAGCAATGAAGCTGGGAAATCTCTTAAAGCATCTTAGCTCAGTTTAAACTTCTTTAAAACATACCCTTTTAATAGTTAAGCAGTTAAATGCAAAGCAACTAGAACAGATAAGCACAGAAAATCCACCCCTCGGGCATAAATACCAACAGAACAGCCCCTCGGGCAACAACATGGAACAACACCAGCCCATCGGGAAATAACATAGAACAACACCAGCCCTTCGGGCTATATCTCACATCACAATGGGTACCCGCGCTCACTGGGGGTGTACAGACTCCTGGAGGGGCCCCTTACGGCCCAAGCGCAATATCAAACTATCTCGTGGCATCATCACTAGGCTCTCAGCCTCATATCAATCAAGCCACCTCGTGGCATACATATCTCGAGCCCTCGGCCTCAAATCATGATCAGTGTTTCCTCACAACATAGGCCCTCGGCCTTACTCAGTCAAAAATCCTCACAAGCCACTCGGCAGTAGTAAAACAAGATTTCTCAGCCCAATTATAAATTAAATGATCGTAAAAGCGTTAAAACATAGTAAACATGGTTGAGTATAAAAACAGTGAAATATATCATGATTGAGTTCGAGTATACTGTCAAAATAGTGAGGAAATATCGATAAAAATCCCCGAAGGGTTCAAATAGTTGGCATGAGGCCCAAATATGGTATTCAGCCTAAATAATGATAATAGCAAATAGATTTTAGTCAAATACGCGGTAAAATAGTCTTTCGGAATGGACTAAGTCACAATCCCTAACAATGCACGACCATACGCTCGTCATCAAGCGTGTGTGTCACCTCAATATAGCACAACGATGTGCAATCCATGGTTTCATACCCTCAGGACATCATTTACAATCATTACTCACCTCAAATCGGTCAAATCTCTAGCTTGCGATGCCTTTTCCCCTCGAATCGGCCTCGACTCACATCGAATCTATCCAAAATTAGAATTACGGTGTCAAAATATAATAAGGGAATGAAGCCCAAGCAAAATAATCAATATACGACATAAATCCCAAAATTACCAAAAAACCCGACCCCCGGGCCCACGTCTCGGAATTCAATAAAATTAACAATAATGTATTCCTTATCTCCCAACGAGTTCATACATATCAAAAGTTCTGAAATCCGACCTCAAATGGTCCTTCAAATCCTCAAGTCTAGGTCTCCAATACTAAGCCCTAGTTTGCCAAATTTTAACCCTTAAACTCCATTAATTATAGCTCTAATCCGTGAAATAATAGCATAGGAACGAGTTTTTTGTCCAAAATCCTTACCTCAATAAAGTTCCATTGAAATCCCTCTTCAAAATTGTCCAATAAGCTCCAAAGCCGACTCAAAAATGGTAAAATAGCTCAAAAATTGTGAAGGACACAATTTATACTTTTTGGCCTAGGTATTTTTGCATCTGCGGCCAATATTCCGCTTCTGCGGTACCGCATTTGTGTTAACCAACTGCTTGTGCTGTTCTTTACTTAACTTCCCATTATCCGCATCTACGGTCCCACACCCGCATCTGCGATATCGCAAATGCGGTCCTCCTAATCGCTTCTGCGGTTTGCTGCCTACTTCCCAGCTTTCGCTTCTACGACCCTTTTCCCGCATATGCGGCGTCGCACCTGTAGTCCCCAATCCGCAGGTGCAGAAATACCAAAAGCAACAAAAATCTGCAACTTCACAAAGTCTCAAACTCCTCCGTCAACCATCTAAAATCACCCCGAGGCCCCCGGGACCTCAACCAAAAGCACAAACATATGCCATAACCTTATTCGAACTTGTACCAATCCTCAAAACACCTCAAACAACATCAAATCAACCAAAACACATCGGATTCAAGCCTAAGTTTTCAAAATCTTCTGAATTCCACTTTTAATCAAAAACCCAACCAAACCACATCCGAATGACCTGAAATTTTGCACGCACGTCATAAATGACACAACGGAGCTACTTCAACTTCTGGAATTCCATTCCTATCTTTATATCACAATCTCACCTATCAACCAGAAAATGCCAAAATCTCAATTTTTCCAATTAGAGCCTAAACCTTCCACGAACTTCCAAAATACATTCCGATCACGCTCCTAAGTCCCAAATCACCTGACAGAGCTAACCAAATCATAAAAATTCCGATCTGAGATCATATACAAACAAGTCAAATCTTGGTCAAACCTTTCAAATTTCAAGCTTCAAATTGAGAACTGTTCTTCCGAATTCATTCCGATTACCCTGAAAACCAAAACCAACGATTTACATAAGTCATAATACATCACACGGGGGTTAGTCATGCCCGAGAACTGGCGAGCAAAGTGCAAAAGATCAAAACAACCGGTTGGGTCGTTACATCCTCCCCCACTTAAACATATGTTCGTCCTCGAACGTGCCTAGAGTTGTTCCAAAAGCCAGCCAATCGCTGAATTACCTTACCATGTATATACCCGGAGTGATCCCATGCCACCCTATCTCATATAGGTCCGATAATACGATGTAACTGAAATATCATAATCTAACCTAGCCCATAAACCTTAGAACCACATTTCCCCTTCCAAAATCATCCACAAGATCAGAATTTCACATCTATACTCTAAATAAGCCCGGACAAGCTGTAATAACCCATACCTGCAACCTCAGGTGCAATTACATGATATACCGCATAACTCAAATGCTTACAGCGATAACTTCTAATCACAGCTGCTGCACACAACAACCAAATACCGATAGAAAACTTCTTATCAACTAATGTCTCATTCCAACACTTTCATATACTGCCAATGATAATTGAAACATGCAATAAAACCAAAACCATTTCTCAGATCAACCATTCATGAGGCCACTTCTCCTTTGGCAAGGACCATAGCAAATTTCTTAGCCGAACCTCGATATTTATCCTTCCAACATGCTGAAATCGAATCCATTCGTATTCATTAAAGATCATAACAATCTCATCTAATCCAATACAATCACTCTGGTGACATGACACCTCAATACAGGCTAAATCTGTAACTTGCGCAATCCGCGCACTAATAAGAAACAATCTGAGCATACTCAAATCATGAAAATGACTCAAATGAAAGAGTTGTACCGCAATATCACTAGTACCACCACAACACAAGGCTGAGAACCCGTCTCACATCATAGAAACAGAACACATGAATCTAACCCGCAAGTTCATACCTCCACATAACTTCGCTGTAATGCGCGACCCTATCCAAACACTGGTCAACATGAAACACCTCAAGTCACTCTGCTCGAAATTGATGACCACGCACAATTGATGTCTAGAACCAAAGCAAATCATCATAACCACGGTGAAGCAAACACGTAACATCATACACCCCAAAAGGACATAACTGATACGCCATCCGCTGAGTAATATCCAACACTCCTCCCGCTCGAGCTCCACTGAGAGACCCCAATAACACCGCATTACATGTGTATATAACCAACAAATCCAAATGCCCCACAATACAGAAAAGTAACCCATATCTTCTCAGAAAACTAATAGGCTCAATAACAATCGAATCACACATCCCTCAGCAATACAACTCGGAGCCAACCAAGTTGACTCAAGTTAGAACACACTTCCACATTGGCCTGCCAATGGACCCCTTATCAAGGAAACCCTGAAGTTGCTCCCTCAACTCCTTTAACTCTGTCGGTTCCATACGATATGGTGTCGGGCATCAAATCAATACCGAAATCAACAACCTTGCCCGACTACAAGAACACATCCGAAAAGTCCCTCACCCCTAGAACTGAATCAATGGTAGGAGTCTCTACACTGACATCTTTCACAAAAGCCCAAATAATGAAAGATAATCCTTCCTAGCCATCCGTTGGGTCTTTAAAATATAAAACCACCCTATTACGAACATAAAATCCGTCGAACCTCGCCACTCAATCCGTGGCATTCCCGGCATAGCCAACATCGCCGCCTTAGCGCAATAGCTCGGAATGACACAACACTGAGACAACCAGTCTATACTCAATATCACATCCAAAATCTAACATACCAAGCAGCAAAAGATCCACTTGGGTCTCCAAACCCTAATAGTCACTATACAGTGTCTATGCACATGACCCACAACTACAACATAACCTGTTTATGAGAACTTCCCATCTCCAAATCCATATAGCACATGAATCACCATATCGGTCCAAATTTTGGGGTCAGAATACATACCACACCTCTAATACCTAATTATTCCATGAGAGATACTCTAAAATTCTTGTGTGCCGCAAAGAAAACTCGAATATCAGTAGTCGATCTAACAAGAAAGTGCTGAAATACTACCGAAGTACCATTAACTTAATCACATTGCCTTTTTCTGAAACATATACCCTCATCAAACTACCCCAATTAGTAATACCATTTCCTTAATCATCTGAAGATCATTTCCCTAATCAATTGAAGATCATTTCTCTAGTTATCTGAAGCTGTCCGCTGCCTAAGAGTTTTATGACCTTCCTTTCAGAACTGAACCGTAACTTTACACACGCAATTTCAACCCTCCACAATATACTGCATATACCATACCATCCTAAGATAACATGAGAACTTCATATCCCTTCCGAACCACAAGCAACTATGTACTCAACCAACAAAGAACTTTCCATTGAGCCCATCTAAAAGAAAATCACTATACGTCCCACGCTCCTTATGCCAGCAGAAAATATACCTCTCTAACCATGGTAGAAACCGTCAAGAACTCTCCTAATTCCTTTTGCATAAAACTAAACCGTTGGTTCTGAATCCTTCTAACTCAACCAAACTACGCAGGCGACTATCACCCAAGAGCATTGCTGCGAAACACTTGTAAGAACTCATTACCTTGTTAGCATCGAAAGAACTAATCATACCCTTACCATACCGATTCGGCCTACTACCAAGTTGTCTCATCTATCCGAGTTTCCTTCTGAATTACATTTAACTTGATACTCCTTCTTGCTATAACACTACAATTCCTCAACCCAGACTCACCACACGAGACCCAAGCATAAAACCACACCGTTTAAGGCTCATAAGCCCTTGGATACTTTCTTAGATATTCCCAAAAGCACCACGTTCAAAATATTTATCCTGAAGAGACCCCATATGAATCCCGAGCCATTGCCTTCACCTTCTCGATACAGATATATAGAAGCCCACAATTGTTATAGAAATACCACAAATCTCGATACCCCCCAAATGCAAACCTCAGTTTTTGGCCAAAAATACAACCTGAAAATCTCCAATTATTATATGCAAAATCTTGAGCACATTAGAACCATTCCCGAGAGTCATCCACTCTACTCAAACCGCAATTAGCCCGATCAAAGGAATCGAATAACATGTGCCCCATTAGCACTTCCGACACTGCAGAATGTAACCTTACCTTAATACAACCAAGTAACTTCCAATTCTATGCACCGCACACCCTTACCAATAACCACTCAAGACACCCCGTGATTCTCACACACCTATGAAACATAATATAACCTTTGTCAAAATTTTCCTTTACTCGAGCCATCCTCAGTCTAAATCTCCGTAAGCCATAACTGACTCACCAGCACGCATCAAACTGGAACCAACTGTCACGACCCGGATTTCCCACCATCGGGATCGTGATGGCGCCTACTCATGGTAGCTAGGCAAGCCTACTCAATTACCTTTCCATTACTAGACAATTATTTCAACAGTTTATAGCATCAATAAAGAACATGAAATTTAATAAGAACAATAGCGGAAGTCTGATTTATAAATACGAATCAAAACGCGGAATAGTTAATAATAGCCTCTACCCAAGATTTGGTGTCACACTACTCACGAACTACTAAGAATATACTAAATACAAAGGTCTGAAAGAAACACATAAACTGTTTGTCTCGAAAACAAGGAGGCAACAGTCTAAAGGAGAAAATAAGGAAGAGACGTCGGGCCTGCGGATGCCTGCAAGGCTACCTCAGTCTCGTGATACTGAAAGCTTGCTCCTGCACTAATGCTGCTGCTGCTCCTCAAAACCTGGACCTGTGCAAAAATGCACCGAAGTGTAGCATCAACACAACCGACCCCATGTGCTGGTAAGAGTCTAGTCTAACCCCGATGAAGTAGTGACAAGGCTAGACTGGACCCCACATAGACCTATGCAGTTATAAATATATATACGGGAACGAAATACCAAGCAACTAACAACATGGGAGGGGAAACATGGTATGGGGGAATACAGTATTAACAGTAATCCAGAGTAACAGACTTAAGCAGTTAGATTCACCGAAGAACAAGGTATCAACACTCATTATAAACACAAGATATCAACAGCTGTTGTAGCGTGCAACCCGCTCCACAAATATCACTGTTGCAGCGTGCAACCCTCTCCACAAATACCATTGTTGCGGCATGCGACCCGACCCATACCATTTATCAAGTATCACTTTTGCGGCGCGCAACCCGACCCTCATATATCATTGTTGCGGCACGCAACCCGATCCTCAATATTATTATTTTGTCGCGCAACCCGCTCCTCAATGTCATTTAACAGTTTGGTTCCCCAAATAACAGTCACAATTAAGGGATATAAATATAAGCAAATATTTGGCAAAAATCCCGGCAAGGGAAAGAATCCAACAAGTTCAACCAAACGTCCCGGCAAGAGAATAATCAACAACGCTTTCTTTTCTTAGTTTTCTTATCTTATAATTCAACCTACTATATTGAGACAACGCTCCAAAGAATCAAGTCATTTCATATCACCGTTCACATGTCATTCACAACATATAGAAATCCTCCAATAATCACGGAGTTCACAACCAAGTCATGATAATCACATAATAAGGACTCACGGTCATGTTAGACACCGATGTATAGTTACTCGTGACCATGCCTATACATCATACTCGATCACATAACAATTAGCAACAAGACTCAACTCCTATTCCCTCAAGCTAGGGTTAAACTAAACACTTACCTCAAAGCCTTAAAATCTACTTAATACTCAACTATAGCTTTACCTCGCGATTCCACCTCCAATTTGCTCGAATCTAATCATAAATTGTTCAATTACTTTAATAAACACTATATGAATCAATTTGAATGCATAAAAATGATTTTCCCAAGTTTTTTTCAAAAATTCCAAAAATACCCCCGGGCCCACGTGGTCAAAACCCGAGGTTTTGACCAAAACCCGGTTACCCATTCCCCTACGAACTCAAATATGTAATTTGTTGTGAAATCGGACCTCAAATCGAGGTCCAACTCCCCAATTTATAGAAAACCTAGGTTCTACCCAAAAACCACAATTTCACCCATTAAAATCCTTGATTTCAAGTTGAAAACATGTTTAATGATGTTAAAGATTGAAATAATTGAGTAAAAATCAACTTACAAGTGATTTGGGATGAAGTTTGCTCTTGAAAAATCGCCTATGGTGTTTGGGTTTTGAAGGAATGGTGAAAAGTGATGAAATTCCGTCTAAGTATAAAATTTGCTGGGCCTCGGATGTGGGAAATGCGAACATTAGTTCGCATTTGCGAACAATGCAGGCCTGGGAATTGCGACTTCTTTGTTTGCATTTGCGAACTCAGGTCTGGAGGCCAGCTTTCGCATTTGCAGCCTTTCCATCGCATTTGCGATGGCCATCCTTCGCATTTGCGAGAAAATAGGTCGCATTTGCGACCCTATGCCCAGACCCCAGGCTTCACTTTTGCGAAAAAGTGATCGCATTTGCGATCTGGCCCAGCCTTCCCCTTCTTCGCATTTGCGATAGGGAATTCTCAATTGCGACTCTCGCATTTGCGAGAATATTTTCACAAATGCGAGAATACCATACCTGACCTGCAATTTTTTTTTCAAAGTTCAAAAATGCAACTCGACACCTATCCAAAACTCACTCGAGCCTTCAGGGCTCCGAACCAAACATGCATACAACCTCAAAAACATCCTACGGACTTACTCGTGCGATCAAATCGCCAAAATAACATCATTTACATAGAATCAAACCTTAAAACACATGATTTTTCTTGTAAACTTCATGAACTTTAAAACTTGGAACTTATAGTCCGAAACACGTCAAACGACGTCTGATTTCGACCAAACTTCACAGAAAGTGCTTAAACAATATATAAGACTTGTACCGGGCGTCGGAACCAAAATACGAGCCTGATACCCTAGTCTTTTAATCAATTTTCATTTCCATTTTCCGTAACAATTTTAGAAAAACAATTTAATAGAAAAAAAATTTTACTCGGGTTCTAGACCTCGGATTTCGACTCCGGGCACATGCCCAAGTCCCATATTTTTCTACGGACCCTCCGGGACCGTCAAATCACGGGTCCAGGTCCGTTTACCAAAAATGTTGACCGAAGTTAACTTTAATCATATTAATATCAAAATTCTTCAAATTTTTCACAGATTTCACATATTTCAACATGAAAGCATTCCGGCTACGCGCTCGGACTGCACACGCAAATCAAGACAAGTAAAAATAAGGTTTTCAATACCTCGGAAGCACGGAACGAGTAAGGAAACAGGTGATGACCCCTTTGGGTCGTCACATCCTCCGCCTCTAAAACAACCGTTCGTCCTCGAACGAACAAAAGAAAGAAGTATCTGAGTCGGGGAACGGATGTGGATAACGGCTTCGCATATCAGACTCGGACTCCAAGGTTGAGGCCTCAGGGGGCTGACCTCTCCACTAAATACGAACAGAGGGAAAACTCCTCGATCTCAACTGATGAACTTGTCGGTCTAGAATAGCTACCGGCTCCTCCTCATAAGATAAATCTTTGTCCAACTGGACAGTGCTGAAGTCTAACACATGGGTAGGATCGCCGTGATACCTCCAAAGCATAGACACATGAGAAACTGGATGCACGACTGATAAGCTAGGTGGCAATGCAAGTCTATAAGCCACCTCTCCTACTCGATCAAGAATCTCAAATGGACCAATGTACCTAGGGCTAAGCTTGCCCTTCTTTCCGAACCTCATCACGCCTTTCATAGGCGATACCCGGAGCAATACCCGCTCACCAACCATAAAAGCCACATCTCGAACCTTACGGTCCGCATAACTCTTTTGCCGCGACTGAGCCGAACAAAGCCTGTCCTAAATGATCTTGACCTTATCTAAGGCCTCCTGAACAAAGTCTGTACCCAATAGCCGAGCCTCTCCCGGCTCAAACCATCCGACTGGAGACTGACATCGCTTACCATACAACGCCTCATACGTGGCCATCTGAATGCTGGATTGGTAGCTTTTGTTGTAGGAGAACTCTGCTAAAGGTAAAAACTGGTCCTACGAGCCTCCAAAATAAATGACACAAGCCCAGAGCATATCCTCCAATATCTGAATAGTCCTCTCGGACTGGCCGTCCGTCTGAGGATGGAACGCTATGCTCAACTGAACCTGGGTGCCTAACTCTTGCTGAACCGCTCTCCAGAAGCGCGAGGTAAACTGCATAACCCGATCTAAAATGATGGACACCGGTACACCATGAAGGCAAACAATCTCCCGGATATAAATCTCCACTAACCTCTCGGATGAATAGGAGACTGCTACTGGAATGAAGTGCGCTGACTTGGTCATCCTATCAACAATGACCCAAATAGCATCAAACTTCTTCCGAGTCAACGGAAGTCCAGTAATGAAATCCATGGTAATCCTCTCCCATTTCCACTCGGGAAGCTCAATCCTCTTAAACAAACCGCCGGGCCTCTGATGCTCATATTTGACCTGCTGATAGTTCAAACACCAAGCCACATACGCAACAATATCCTTCTTCATTCTACGCCACCAATAATGTTGCCGCAAGTCCTGATACATCTTCATGGCGCTCGGGTGAATAGAATACCGGGAACTATAAGCCTCCGCTAATATCAACTCTCGAATCCCATCAACATTGGGCACACAAACTCGCCCATGCAATCCCAAAACTCCATCATCACCTAAGGTCACCTTCGTGGCACCTCCACGCTGCACCGTGTCTCTCAGGGCACACAAATGGGGATCATCAAACTGCCGATCACGGATACGCTCCAATAGAGAAGAACGAGCGACCGTGCAAGCCAATACCCTGCTGGGCTTAAAATATCTAATCTCACGAATCGATTGGCCAAGGCCTGAACATCTAAAGCAAGCAGCCTCTGGCTGACCGGGATATAAGCAAGATTACCCATGTTGGCGGACTTCCTACTCAATGCATCGTCCACCATATTGGCCTTACCTGGGTGATATAAGATAGTAACATCATAATCTTTCAACAACTCTAGCCATCTACTCTATCTCACATTCAACTCCTTCTGCTTGAATAGGTACTGAAGGCTCTTGTGATCCGTGTACACCTCACACGTCACACCATATAGGTAATGCCTCCAAATCTTTAAAGCATGAACAACAGCTACCAACTCTAGATCATGAACCGGATAATTCTTCTCATGGACCTTCAACTATCTTGAAGCATAAGCAATGACTTTGCCATCCTGCATCAATACTGCTCCAAGCCCAACATGGGAAGCATCACAATAGACTGTGTAAGGCCCCGAACCCATGGGCAAAACCAATACCGGTGTCGTAGTCAGAGCTGTCTTGAGCTTCTGAAAGCTCGCCTCACACTCGTCTGACCACCTGAACTGGGCACCCTTCTGGGTCAATCTGGTCATCGGGGCTGCAATAGAAGAAAATCCCTCTACGAACCGATGGTAATAATCGGCTAGCCCCAAGAAACTCTGAATCTCGGTCACTGAAGTTGGTCGAGGCCAATTCTTGATCGCCTCAATCTTCTTCGGGTCCATATGAATACCCTCTGCTGATACAATATGACCCAGAAATGCAACCGAACTCAACAGAACTCGCACTTCGAAAACTTAGCGTATAACTGAATATCCTTCAGAGTCTGGAGAACCACTCTGAGGTGCTGCTCGTGCTCTTCCTGGCTGCGGGAGTACACCAGAATATCATCAATAAAGACTATCACGAATAAGTCTAGATATAGCCTGAACACTCGGTTCATCAACTCCATAAATGCTGCTGGGGCATTGATCAACCCAAATGACATGACTAAAAACTCATAGTGCCCATACCGAGTGCGGAATGTTGTCTTAGGGACATCAAACGCCCTAATCTTTAGCTGATGGTAGCCAGGTCTCAAGTCTATCTTTGAAAACATCTTTGCCCCCTGCAGCTGGTCAAACAAATCATCAATCCTTGGTAGTGGATACTTGTTCTTTATCGTCACCTTGTTCAACTGCCGGTAATCAATACACATCCGCATCGAACCATCTTTCTTCTTCACAAATAACACCGGCGCACCCCAAGGAGAAATACTAGGCCTGATAAAACCCTTCTCTAGTAAATCCTACAACTGGTCCTTTAACTCTTTCAACTCTGGCGGGGCCATGCGATACGGCGGAATAGAAATGGGTTGCACACCCGGAGCTAGATCAATACAGAAATCAATATCTCTGTTGGGCGGCGTACTCGGCAAGTCTAAAGGGAAAACCTCGGGGAACTCTCGAATAATAGGAACAGAGTCAATAGAAGGAACATCTGCGCTGGAGTCGCGAACATACACCAGATAAGCCAAACACCCCTTCTCGACCATGCGTCGAGCCTTAACATATGAAATAACACTGCGGGTGGCATGACCTGGGGTCCCTCTCCACTCTAGTCGGGGCAATGCTGGCAAGGCCAAGGTCACAGTCTTGGCGTGACAGTCTATGATAGCATGATACGGGGATAACCAATCCATCCCAGTATAACGTCGAAATCCACCATATCTAAAAGCAGTAAATCAACATGGGTCTCAGGACCCTCAAACACAACCACACAGGAACGATACACCCGGTCGACTACTATAGAGTGACCCACCAGTGTAGATACATAAACAGGAATGTCCAAAGCATAACTAGACATAGCCAGGCAGGGTGCAAAATAGGGCGACACATATGAATATGTAGACCCAGGGTCAAATAGCATTGACGCATCTCTATCACAAACCAGAATAGTACCTGTAATAACAGCATCTGACGACTCGGCCTCTAGTATGGCTGGCAAAGCATAAAATCGAGGCTCAGCCCCACCTTCCTGAACCATGTCTCTGGGACGATCGGCTACCGACTGGCCCCTACCTCTGCCGGTCTGGCCTCCACCTCTACGATCTCGACCTCTACCTCTATGATCCCTACCCCCGCCACTGGCTGGCTCGGCAGGCTGCGGGTCACCTGGTGCCTGAATCATGGGGCGAGGACCCTGCTGCTGCGACTGTGTACCCCTTAATCTCGGGCAAGCTCTCCTGAGGTGACCATACTCACCACACTCATAACATCCCTCTTACGATGAGACTGGCCCTGACGACCCGAATGACCTCCACGAAAGCTCTGAAGAGGCTGTGCACTGATGGGAGCTGGCGGTGCATTGAGTGACTGCTGATCAGAATACTGCCCACGAAAACCACGATCACCTAGAACACCCTGCGAAGCCTGGAGGGCTGACTAAAAGGGCCTGGAAGGCTGACACCTATCATAAGAATCCCTGCCTCCAAATGAGGCACCACCGAATCGACTTGAGTGACGGGGTCTGTTGTCTGCCCTATGACTACCCCTTGTGGCAGAACTATCTCGATCCTCCGGGCCATATTGGCTGCCTCCTGAAAGGTAATGTCACTACCCGCCTCCCTGGCCATCTGAAGACGAATAGGCTGAATCAAACCATCAATGAATCTCCTCACCCTCTCCCTATCAGTGGGGAGTATGACGAGGGCATGTCGAGCCAGATCGATAAACCGGGTCTCATACTGGGTGACTATCATAGACCCCTACTGGTGGCGCTTAAACTACCTCCGGTAAGCATCCCTCTGAGTAATGGGAAGAAACTTCTCTAGAAATAACTCCGAAAACTGATCCCAAGTCAAAGGTGGCGACCATGCTGGTCTGGCTAAACAGTAATCCCTCCACCAAGTCTTGGCGAATCCAGATAGATGAAAAGCCGCAAAATCAACTCCATTGGACTCCACAATGCCCATGTTCCGAAGAACCTCGTGGCAGCTATATAAGAAATCCTGGAGGTCCTCAGAAGAAGCTCCCCTGAATGAGCAGTGAAGATCTTGGTGAACCTGTCCAGCCTCCACAAAGCATCTGCGGATATAGCCATTCCATCACCGGCCTGTGCAACTACCCCCAGCTGAACTGCCACAGCTGGCTAAACCGGTGGAATCTAAGCCTGGGGAGCTACCTGCTCCGAAGTACGTGCAGCACGAGTTTGGGCTCCTCCTCCAGCCTGAGAAGTGACTGGTGCTACAGGAAGCAATCCTGCTCGGGTGACACTCTCCATGAGGCCAACCAATCGGACCAAGGCTTCCTGAAGAACTGAGGTAGCAATAAACCCCTCTAGGACCTGAGCTGGGCCCAACGAAACTGTCTGGGCTGGGGCCGGAACCTCCTCGTCAAGGTCAACCTGAGGCTCTGCCACTGGTGCTGCTACTGGTGGCTGGGCTCTGCCCCTACCTCGGCCCCTAGAATGGCCATGTCCTCTGCCCCTAGCGGGAGTTGCCTGGGGCTCGAACTGCTGATCGGTGGATGAGGAAGCGCGTGTTCTTGCCATCTGCGAAAGAACAGAGTAGAAATTCAATCAGCATTTGAGAAACCAAATCGCACGACAAGAAAGAATAGAGATTATTCCTAACTCAATAGACTCTGGGGAACAAGTATAGACGTCTCCGTACCTACCCCTCAGACTCTACTAAGTTTGTCCGTGAGTTGTGTGACCTATGTAATAGCCTCTACCCAAGATTTGGTGTCACACTACTCACGAACTACTAAGAATATACTAAATACAAAGGTCTGAAAGAAACAAATAAACTATTTGTCTCGAAAACAAGGAGGAAACAGTCTAAAGGAGAACATAAGGAAGAGACGCCGGGCCTGCGGACACCTGCAAGGCTACCTCGGTCTCGTAATAATGAAAGCTTGTTCCCGCACTAATGCTGCTGCTGCTCCTCAAAACCTGGACCTGTGCAAAAATGCACCGAAGTGTAGCATCAGCACAACCGACCCTATGTGCTGGTAAGTGTCTAGCCTAACCTCGGCGAAGTAGTGACGAGGCTAGACTGGACCCCACATAGACCTGTGCAGTTTTAAATATACACGGGAACAAAATACCAAAACAACTAACAACATGGGAGGGGAAACATGCTATGGGGGAATACAGTATTAACAGTAATCCAGAGTAACAGACTAAAGCAGTTAGATTCACCGAAGAACAAGGTATAAACACTCATTATAAACACAAGATATCAACAGTTGTTGCGGCGTGCAAACCGCTCCACAAATATCACTGTTGCGGCGTGCAACCAGCTCCATAAATACCATTGTTGCGGCGTGCAACCCGACCCATACCATTTATCAGGTATCACTGTTGCGGTGCGCAACCTGGCCCTAATATATCATTGTTGCGGCGTGCAACCCGATCCTCAATATTATTGTTGCGGCGCGCAATCCGCTCCTCAATGTCATTTAACAGTCGGGTTCCCCAAACAACAGTCACAATTAAGGGATATAAATATAAGCAAATATTTGGCAAAAATCCCGGCAAGGGAAAGAATCCCCAACAAGTTCAACCAACCGTATTGAGCCAACGCTTTCTTTTCTTACTTTTCTTATATTTTAATTCACCCTACTGTATTGAGCCAACGCTCCAAAGAATGAAGTCATTTCATATCACCATTCACATGTCATTCACAACATATAGAAATCCTCCAATAATCACAGAGTTCACAACCAAGTCATGATAATCACATAATAAGGACTCACGGTCATGCTAGACACCGATGTATAGATACTCGTCACCATGCCTATACATCGTACTCGATCACATAGCAATTAGCAACAAGACTCAACTCCTATTCCCTCAAGCTAGGGTTAAACCAAACACTTACCTCAAAGCCTTGAAATCCACTTAATCCTCAACTATCGCTTTACCTCGCGGTTCCACCTCCAATTCGCTCGAATCTAATCACAAATTGTTCAATTACTTTAATAAACACTATATGAATCAATTTGAATGCATAAAAATGCTTTTCCCAAGTTTTTCCAAAAATTCCAAAAAATGCCCCCGGTCCCACGTGGTCAAAACCCGAGGTTCGGACCAAAACCCGATTACCCATTCCCCCATGAACTCAAATATGTAATTTGTTTTGAAATCGGACCTCAAATTGAGGTCCAACTCCCCAATTTATAGAAAACCTAGGTTCTACCCAAAAGCCCAATTTCACCCATGAAAATCCTTGATTTCAGGTGGAAAACATGTTTAATGATGTTAAAGATTGAAAGAATTGAGTAAAAATCAACTTACAAGTGATTTGGGATGAAGTTTGCTCTTGAAAAATCGCCTATGGTGTTTGGGTTCTGAAAGAATGGTGAAAAGTGATGAAATTTTGTCTAAGTATAAAATCTGCTGGGCCTCGGATGTGGGAAATGCGAACATTAGTTCGCATTTGCGAACAATGCAGTCCTGGGAAATGCGACTTCTTTGTTCGCATTTGCGAACTCAGGTCTGGAGGCCAGCTTTCGCATTTGCAGCCTTTCCATCGCATTTGCGATGGCCATCCTTCGCATTTGCAAGAAAATGGGTCGCATTTGCGACCCTATGCCCAGACCCCAGGCTTCGCTTTTGCGAACAAGTGATCGCATTTGCGATCTGGCCCAGCCTTCCCCCTTCTTCGCATTTCTGATGGGGAATTCGCAATTGCGACTCTCGCATTTGCAAGAAAATGGGTCGCATTTGCGACCCTATGCCCAGACCCCAGGCTTCGCTTTTGCGAACAAGTGATCGCATTTGCGATCTGGCCCAGCCTTCCCCCTTCTTCGCATTTCTGATGGGGAATTCGCAATTGCGACTCTCGCATTTGCGAGAATATTTTCAAAAATGCGAGAATACCATACCTGACCTGCAATTTTTTTTTCAAAGTTCAAAAATGCAACTCGGCACCTATCCAAAACTCACCCGAGACCTCGGGGCTCCGAACCAAACATGCATACAACCTCAAAAATATCCTACGGACTTACTCGTGCAATCAAATCGCCAAAATAACATCATTTACATAGAATCAAACCTCAAAACACATGATTTTTCTTGTAAACTTCATGAACTTTCAAACTTGGAACTTATAATCCGAAACACGTCAAACGATGTCCGATTTCGACCAAACTTCATAGAAAGTTCTTAAACAATATATAAGACTTGTACCGAGCGTCGGAACCAAAATACGAGCCTGATACCCTAGTCTTTTAATCAATTTTCATTTCCATTTTCCTTAACAATTTCAGAAAAATAATTTAACAGAAAAATTCTTTTACTCAGGTTCTAGACCACGGATTTAAACTCCGGGCACATGCCCGAGTCCCATATTTTTCTACGGACCCTCCGGGATCGTCAAATCACGGGTCCGGGTCCGTTTACCAAAAATGTTGACCGAAGTCAACTTTAATCATATTAATATCAAAATTCTTCAATTTTTTCACAAATTTCACATATTTCAACATGAAAGCTTTCTGGCTACCCGCCCGGACTGCACACGCAAATCGGGACAAGTAAAAATGAGGTTTTCAAGGCCTCGGAAGCACGGAACTAGTGAGAAAACAGGTGATTACCCCTTTGGGTCGTCACACCAACATAGCACCTAACCGTGCAATGGCCTAATCAATAGCAGACTGCCCCACTTGGCTTGAAGTCATAGACCAAAACACACACAATATGCCATAATACTATAGTGAGATTAAACTCAATCCTTCATAAGCTCGTAAAACACATACCATCTGGTACTTTAAATCTTCTGCAAATCTCGAATTCATCCTCACAACAGTCAAGCCCACTCTCTTAAGCGACCCAAATTTAAATTTCAACACATATATTTCACTTGTAAATGAGATCTTATAACAGGCAACATAAGGATCACACAACCTCAGAACACTCCGCAGGAGATAACCCACCTGTTTTGCCTCCAACTAACATTTCTGTATACCTTCCACCGTCATAAACATTACGCAGTCACTTAGTCTTCCTAAGTCTGAACTTATATCGCAACATGAAATTTACTTCACTCCCAACTAGGAAACATGAAAACATTCTTCACATGCCCATAACTCGGGGGTATACCTCATATCAAGATAGAAATCAAGCACCTAATAGTTCTTCTATCCTCCAGCAGACCCTTCTCGTTGCTTCCAAAATATGCGAATACATCTTGCAGTCATATCACCCTCATCACGTAACTATCCAGTCATTACTTCCCTTAATAGGAACACAACAACACATATATATCCAGAAACACGTGCTCACACAATCAATAGCTCAGAGCACAAGCTATAGGTAACAATTCGGCCTCAAGTCTTCTAGACTGGCCTAACATCAACACACACAGATCACGTCTTGCCCCTCGATTAAGGAATTACAAGCCATCGATTCACATCTGATACCCTCAGCCTCAAATCACGATAAATTAATAGATCAATTTAAGCCTTTTTAATTAAATAGATATTGCATGATGTAAATTTAAATGAACAATGCGAAAATAGATACAGCCCGACATCGGGGAGTCACAAGTCACGAGCATCTACTAAGGTCTAAAATATAATGAAATTTTGGAAATATACTAAATATAGTCTAATGACATCAAGGGAGAGTAAAGCAGTGATGCGGACGCCGGACAGCTACCTCACTAAACTCCAATGACTCTGCCACTACTCAACCAATATCCGCTACCGGGTATAGAAATACCTGAACCTGCACACAAGGTGCAGGGAGTAAAGTGAGTACTCCAACTCAGTGAGTAATAATTATAAATAAGGATTGAGCTATATGAAATCACAAAAAGCACATCAACATGATATATAGAAGCAGTATAAAACTAGTAGGAAAAAGCAATGAAGCTGTGAAATCTTTTAAAGCATCTTAGATCAGTTTAAACTTCTTTAAAACATACCCTTTTAATAGTTAAGCAGTTAAATGCAAAGCAACTAGAACAGATAAGCACAAAAAATCCACCCCTCGGGCATAAATACCAATAGAACAGCCCCTCGGGCAACAACATGGAACAACACCAGCCCCTCGGGAAACAACATAGAACAACACCAACCCCTCAGGCTATATCTCACATCACAATGGGTACCCGCGCTCACTGGGGGTGTGCAGACTTCTGGAGGGGCCCCTTATGGCCCAAGTGCAATATCAAGCCATCTCGTGGCATCATCACTAGGCTCTTGGTGTCATATCAATCAAGCTACCTCGTGGCGTACATATCTCCGACCCTCGGCCTCAAATCATGATCAATGTTTCCTCACAACATAGGCCCTCGGCCTTACTCAGTCAAAAATCCTCACAAGCCACTCGGCAGTAGTAAAACAGGATTTCTCAGCCCAATTATCATTTAAAAGATCATATAAGCGTTAAAACATAGTAAACATGGTTGAGTATGAAAACAATAAAATATATCATGATTGAATTCAAGTATAAAGTCAAAATAGTGAGGAAATATCGATAAAAATCCCCGAAGGGTTCAAATAGTTGGCACGAGGCCCAAATATGGCATTCAGCCCAAATAAGGATGATAGCAAATAGATTTTAGTACGAAAGGGGTAAAATAGTCATTCGGGATGGACTAAGTCACAATCCCCAATAGTGCATGACCCCACGCTTGTCATCAAGCATGTGCATCACCTCAATATAGCACAACGATGTGCGATCCAGGGTTTCATACCCTCAGGACATCATTTACAATCATTACTCACCTCAAACAAGCCAAATCTCTAGCTCGCGATGCCTTTGCCCCTCGAATCGGCCTCCGCTCGCATCGAATCTATCCAAAATCAGAATCACGGCGTCAAAATATGCTAAGGGAACGAAGCCCCAGCGAAAATAATCAATATACAACACAAATCCCAAAATTACCAAAATCCGACCCCGGGCCACATCTCGAAATTCAATAAAATTCACAAAAATGGATTCCTTATTTCCCCTCGAGTTCATACATATCAAAAGTTCTGAAATCCGACCTCAAATGGTCCTTCAAATCCTCAAGTGTAGGTATCCAATACTAGCCCTAGTTTACCCAATTTTAACCTTTAAACTCCATTAATTATAGCTTTAATCCGTGAAATAATAGCATAGGAACGAGTTTTTGGTCCAAAACCCTTACCTCAATGAAGTTCCCTTGAAATCCCTCTTCAAAATCGTCAAAAAAGCTCCAAAGCCGACTCAAAAATGGTGAAATAGCTCAAAAATCGCGAAGGACACAATTTATACTTTTTGACCCAGGAATTTTCGCATCTAGGGCCAATATTCCGCTTCTGCGGTCGCATATGCGGTCAACCAACCGCTTCTGCAGTTCTTCACTTAACTTCCCATTATCCGCATCTACGATCCTACACCTGCATCTGCGAAATCGCAGATGCGATCCTTCTAACTGTTTCTGCGGTTTGCTGCCTACTTCTCAGCTTCCGCTTCTACGACCCTTTTCCCGCATATGCGGCGTCGCACCTGTAGTCCCCAATTCGTAGGTGCGGAAATACCAGAAGCAGCAAAAATGTGCAACTTCACAAAGTCTCAAACTCCTCCGTCAACCATCTGAAATCACCCCAAGGCCCCCGGGACCTCAACCAAAAGCAAAAACATATCCCATAACCTTATTCGAACTTGTACCAATCTTCAAAACACATCAAACAACATCAAATCAACCAAAACACATCAGATTCAAGCCTAAGTTTCCAAAATCATCCGAATTCTGCTTTTGATAAAAAAAAAACCAACCAAACCACGCCCGAATGACCTAATATTTTGCACACACGTCACAAATGACACAACAGAGCTACTAAAACTTCCGGAATTCCATTCCGACCCCTATATCACAATCTTACCTATCAATCGGAAAATGCCAAAATCTCAATTTCGCTAATTCAAGCCTAAACCTTCCACGGACTTCCAAAATACATTCTGATCACGCTCATAAGTCCCAAATCACCTGACGGATCTAACCAAATCATAAAAATTCTGATCTGAGATCATATATAAAGAAGTCAAATCTTGGTCAAACCTTTCAAATTTCAAGCTTCAAACTGAGAACTGTTCTTTCGAATTCATTCTGATTACTCTGAAAACCAAAACCAACGATTTACATAACTCATAATACATCACATGGGGCTAGTCATGCCCGAGAACTGGCAAGCAAAGTGCAAAAGATCAAAATGATCCATCAGGTCGTTACAGCTCACAAGAATAAGAGCTCATTCTATGTAAAGCATTCACGCACTCCACTCGGCCCTCATCATCATTGACATCAAGATTCATCAATACGGCCTCTAAAGGGTCCTCCACATTGATCACTGCACTAGTATCATCAACTATCACTGCCATGACAAGGTCCACAAAAGAGCACACCTTAGAATTGTTGGGCTGCTTCATTGACTTGCACACATGAAAGACCAGTTTCTTATCACCTGCCCGGAAAGTGAGTTTCCTTGATTCCACATCAACTAAGGCCTTCCCCGTAGCAAGGAAAGATCTCCCTAATATGATCAGAACTTCATAATCTACCTCACAATCCAAGATCACAAAATCAACTGGCAAGATAAATTTGTCCACCCGGACAAGAACATCATCAATAATACATAATGGTCTCTTCATAGTTCTATCCGCCATTTGCAATCTCATGGAAGTCGGCCTCGGTTTCCCAATGCCCAAGTCCTAAAAATTGAGTAGGGCATCAAGTTTATACTTGCCCCTAAATCACATAGAGCCTTAGCAAAGTCTGCAAAACCCAATGGTGTAAGGAATAGTGAAAGCACCGGGATCTTCTAACTTCGGGGCCATTGAGTGCACAATTGCACTAACTTGGTGGGTCATCTTGATAGTTTCGCAATCCATGGATCTTTTCTTTGTCATCAAGTCCTTCAAGAATTTTGGCATAGCCCGGCATTTGTTCTAGAGCCTCCACTAAAGGCACATTAATGGATAAGCTCTTCATCATGTCAATAAACTTTTTAAACTGATTCTTATTTTTCTGCTTCGCGAGACTTTGAGGATAAGGTGGAGGTGGCCTTGGAAAAGGAGCCTTGGCTTTAGGCACAACCGGCTCCGGCATGTCTATTACGTTTTCCCTAGACGGGTTCACGTCATTCTGAGTTTCCACCTCGGCATCTTGAATATCAATCCTCACTTCTTCATTCACATTCTCATCAATCACATTTTCAACTACTAAAGGAACTTTATCTTCTTGCAACTCAACTTCATCACTCAAAATTTACTTTTGTTTGGAGGCATTCATATCACTGTCTCGTCCACTCCTTGTAGTTACCGCCATAACATAATTGTTCCCACCCTTCGGGTTAACTACCATATTCACTTGGTAGAGCCCCCTTAGGGTGAGTATTCAAGGACTGTGAGATTTGGCCTAATCGAACCTCCAAATTTCTAATTGAAGTATTATGGGAAGACAACTGAGCATCGGAATCCACATTCTTTTTCATCATCTGTTCAAACATCATTTTAATTCTCCCCATGTCATTGTTGGAATAACTAGGACTTTGGGATGGAAATGGGGGCGGATTGTTCGGTTATTTATACATTGGGGGCCTTTGAAAGCCTTGCCCTCGATTTCCTTGATTGTCATTGTTCCAACCACCTTGATTATTGTCACCACCCCAGTTGTTGTTGTTGCTATTCCAAGTATCCTGATTGTTCTGATTATTGTTCTGATTGTTCCAATTGGAATTTTGGTTTTTTTTCCCCAATTACCATTGCCTTGTTGTTGTTGATTGCCCCAATTTCCTTGGGGTCTCCGTTGTTGTTGGTTGGAAGAATTGCCCCTTTGGCCCTGATAGTTTTTCACGTATTGTACCTCTTTATTCTACCCATCATAACCATCATCTTGGAATACACCACAATCATTGTCAAATTGATCTGAGCTCCCTTGGTTCTGTTGACCTCTTTGTCTTATTTTGTTCACTAGCATGTTGACACTCTCCATAGTATTGACTTGGCGAGGATTTTGAACTTGTTGCAACTGTGCCTTTGCTAGTTGGTTCATTGTTATTGTTAGTTCTACTACAGCCTGCCCATAGTCATGTAGCTCTTTGTGCAAATGATTGATCGTGGGGTTACCCTGGGGCATATTGGCTCTACTTTGCCAAGCGGAGGAAGTGTCATCCATCTCGTCAAGAATGGCACAAGCCTCATCATAAGTCATCTTCATGAAATTACGCCCGACAAGTTGGTTCACTATGCATTGATTTGTTGTGTTGATGCCCCGGTAGAAAGTTTGTTGCATCATTCCTCAGTCATATCATTGTTGGGGCATTCCTTTTCCATTATTATAGATCGCTCCCAAATCTCATGTAATGGTTCGGTGGGCTCCTGCTTGAGGGCTAAGATCTCATCTCTCAAAGCTGCCATATGCCCCGGTGAGAAGAACTTTGCAATGACTTATCCTCCAACTCATCCCAAGTAGTGATGAAATGGTTGGGAAGTCGCTCAAGCCAATCCAATGCCTTCCCTCTAAGTGAAAATGGGAAGATTCTCAACCGAAGTGCATCCTCGGACACATTAGTTTGCTTGCTCCCCCAATAGGTATCCACGAAACCCTTAAGATGTTTGTAAGCATTTTGATTGGTAGCACCCGTGAAATACCCTCACTGCTCCACCAATGTCAGCATCACATTAGTAATTTGAAAATTGCCCACGCGGATCCGGAGCGAGACAATTGCACTAGCATAGCCTTGGTTGGGAAGTACTCTAGGAGCCACTCTTGAAGATGGCAGAGGAGGATCTGGAATATTTTCATTGGCATTGGCCTGGCGGCCTCTACGTTATCCTTGAGGTACAAGAGGCACCTCATCATCTCCGATATTATCTACCTCCTCCCTCGCAATCACATTTCTAAGAGGGTCATTGTTGTTTGCTACTATTTTTGTACATGAAGTTGTGACACACACAAATTAGTAACGCAAAAGGAAAGCAGAACAATACACAAAACTATTTATATAGATAGCCAAAACCGTTAGCTCCCTGGCAACAATGCCAAAAAGTAATCAAGGCCAACCCTGCACTACTACAAAGTAGCAAGAGTGGTCGAAGCAACTTTTACCCGAGAAGGTCGGGATCGATTTCCACAGTGAGCTAGAGATGGGAATTGAGTTTCTATCTAAATTGGAGTTGCGTAATTGTTCCTAATTGCACTTCTAAACATAGTTGGTTTTGATATTACTTCTAAATTTATACTACTAAGATGATAAATTAAGCTAAGTTAAGCCAAGAGCAAACTATTGAAGGTTGTCTAAATAGTTAAAAGGCACTAGGGAAGTGACTTTCTCCTAGGAGGATACTTGACGAGTTCTCGAATCTAAGGCTAGGTTGTCATATTTGGGGATTATGACATAACCATTGCACAATACTTCTCACTTTATACCTCTTGGTAGTTTGAGTGATTTTGCCCTAGTTGACTTTCTCAAGACCAATTGGGTATGATAATTTGTGCAAGCAATTGAGGTTCAAGTCGGGTATTACTATCTCTAGGTTTAACCCTTTAATTGGGGCTATCAATCTCTTGAATACACCCCAATTCCTTGTTGGACTAACTTTCATAGACTTAGACTCTCTTTCTCAAGAAGTGCCCAAGTCAAATAATCATAACTACTATTTGCAACCACTAATTCAATATTAAACCATAAATTAGTCCAAATATCAAACACCCATAGACATTCAAGCCTTAAAATACAAGACCCATCAATTACCCACACTAGGGTTGAGCCACAACCCTAGATGATGGGTCTAGGTACTCATGATAATAGAAAAAAACACAGAAATAGATGAAGAAAAACCCATAATATTAAATTACTAGCTAAAACTTGAAGATTCAACAATAAAACTATTATAAAATTACTCAAAATAGTAAAGGAACACTGTTCACGAGCGCAACTCTGCTAGAAATTACAACTGATGACCTAAAAATGGGAAAAGAAAATATTTATACTAGGCCAAATTTTCTGGACAAAAATACCCATGCTGAGGCTCTTGACTTAAAACTTTGCTCTCTGAACATGGCCACCACAGGCCGCACAAAATGCACCTTGACTACAGTGGTTTCTATTACGGTCCGCACAAAATAACCACGGACCGCATTGGCAAAGTTTTCCCAACTTGGCAACTCTCTGAACTCCAGCTTTGTGGACCGCACAAAATCGAGTGCGGACGCAATGAAGACAATGTTTTCCACATGAAATGTTTTGCGGCCGCATTGCTTGAATGCCTGAAACGAGCACCTCTCTGAATCTCCTCTTTGCAGACCGCACAGAATGGAGTGCGGCCACATAGGTCCTGTTACATTGTGCTTGGACTTGTTCTTGGTACTTGTGCATGTTTCACTCCTTTTTTAGCTGGTTTTGACGAATTGTCACCTTGTTGATCAAACTCTGCAATCAAGTACAATATGTAAGCCTTTGGGACTATTTTGTACGAATTTCTAATCAAAACTCAAGTAAGAAGGAGTGTAAAATGTATCATAATCCCTAGTTATCGCTAATCCACTGTAAGTAGGAGGGTGGTACTTCTTGTACCTCTCGAGCTTGAGCTCCTCCTCCTTAGAAGCTGCTACCCTATCCTCGGGCCAAATTGGAGCTACCGGTTGCATCAGTATGATCTCTAGAACCTGGTCGACTTGAACCCACTGCTCAGGGGTACGGGCGACATAAGTCTGTGCTCCTCCCCCGGCAGTAGCATACGCATGATTTTTCGTAAGTGGTGTCACTATTTAAAGAGTAAACGAATGAGTAGATAATTTATAATATATATCATATTATAAAAAGATAATTTAAATAATATTAATAAAACACAATTCAAGTACATCACTACAATTCTCCTCGATGAATTTTCATGTTTTGAAATGTATTCATAATAGCCTCATTAGAAACATTACAAAATACATCTTTTTCTATATAGGGCACCAAACAACCACTCAAAAGTTCATCATCCATTCGATTTCGTAAGTCAGTCTTTATCAAATTCATTGCTTAGAAAGCTCCTTCAACCGTGGTTGTAGCAACTGGCAAAAGTAAAGAAAATTTCACTAGCCGAAACACAAGAGGATAAGTCCCATGCTCCTTTGTTTCTACTAATTTCTTGGAAAGATCACCAAGTCCCTTAAGATCAGAAAACCTTTTATCATGATCCCGAACATCAACAATGTAATTCTCAAGCTGAAAACGAAGGTCAACTATAGAATATTTATCAAAATCATCAGGATATAGCTCAGCCAATCTCAATATCTTTTCAATGTCAAAACTTGAAAAAGAGTTTACCGGGTTCAACTAAGCAACTCCAAGAAGCAATTCAGTTGTCACCTCATCAAAGCGACTATTGAGTTCTTGAAATTTCCAATCAATAGTTTTTCGAAACACTACAACACGATAGTGATGTAAAATAGAGTACTCTGCAACTCTTCGGCGTGATCTTCAAAGGATCATATAAGGCTCATCAAAGTTAGGTATCAATATGTCATATTTGATACAAAACTTAGATACTTCATCAATAAGTGGAGCCCAACCGTCCTCTCTCAGTTGTTGCAACCGATCCTTTGTCACTCTAACAAGTATCATAGCATTTGCAATATCTTGCTCCTTCTTTTGAAAGGTAACATTAAGATCATTTGTAATTGCTAAAACAGTACACATAAAATGCAACATGAAGGCAATCTCAAATGTTAAACATGCTTTAAGGTATCCATTTGCCTTACATTTTTCTTCAAAACGTGCATTAACAGCAGTAGCATCAAGTACATCAGTGATAGGGCCAAACATAAGAATAAAATTATTAAAGAATTTGTAGTGAGATCCCCATCGAGTATCACCAACCCTAGCAAGACCTAATTCTTGATTTAAAGCCCTTCTAGTTTCCAGTTCACTTTTACGTAATGCTTCTTCAATTTCTTCGGCTTGGGATTCACGAAGTTCATCTCTACACTTGAAAGAAGATCCTACCATATTTAATATATCAGAAACAACTAATAAAAGTTCTTATACTTCATCACATTTTCTAGAAACTGCGACAAGAGTTAGTTGCAGTTGATGAGCAAAATAATGAATAGAATGAGCACCTCTACTTTGTTTTTGCATTAAGATTTTAAGCCCATTTAAGTCATCCTGTATATTTCTTTCTCCATCATAACATTTTCCATGTATGGAAGATGGACTTAAAGAGTGTTGAGAAAGTAAACCAACAATTTCATTCTTTAGAGACAAAGCAGTAGTTTTACGAACATGAACAATACTTATAAATCGCTCCATCACACTTCCCCTTCTATGAACATACCGCAAAACAATAACAATTTGCTCCTTACATGATATATCACGAGATTCATCAACTAATATGGAAAAGTGATCACTATTTAAACCCTCAATGATACACTTAATTATTTCCATCTTACATGTAATAATAATATCCTTTTTAATGTATGGAGAAGTCAATTGATTATTATTTGGAGCTCTTTTAAATGCTTTGGCAATATGATCACATCTTTTAAAATACCATCTAAGAAGTTCAATATAGTTACCTCTATTAAAAGATGATTGAACTTCACGATGCCCCCGAAATGATAATCCTTGGTGCAAAAGATATCTTACCACATCAATTTCAGCCTCTAAACGATTCATGTATTCTAAATTTTGTTGATCGGATTGTTTCGCGAGTACACTTTGAATAGATTATTTTTGTCTCATCAAGTCATCACCTTTCCTTTTTAACTAATTTTGAATACTATTTGTCTACCAATATGCGTATCAAATCTGTCCGTCCAATTCCAACTTGTAAATCCTACAGTTGAAAATACATTTCCTCCCCCTTTATTGATGCAATCATCTTGAAACAAATAACAATATAAGCAAAAAGTTGCATCTCTTATTATTCTACATTCTAACCAATTATATTCATCAAACCATTGAGGATTAAAGCGACGCAATTTACCATAAAAATTTCTTTGTGGAAATTTGTGCTCTCGAGGTTGGAAAGGACCTCTTTGAATATACGTTCTTCTTATTGCATCATGGTCATTTGGGTGATATTTTCGAATTGCTAAACTTTCCCTGGGATCAACCTCTAAGGATCTTAAATTAACTCTTTCGCTTTGTTGATCTTGTTCCAACTCACTAGTCTTTCTTCCAAGTTAGATAAATCTTGAGATGTTGAACTTGATTTTGGAATATTGGGAGTTGTAGGAAAGTATCTCTTCAATGCAATTTAATCTGAATAAAAAATTTAAGTACCCACAGTAATCTTTAGATAAACTCTAAATAAGTTTATTGTAACTATAAAATTGTTCGTCTTCAATAAGGCAATAATCCACAATTTCATTAACCTCCAAAATCAATAAACACACCTTTAATCATAAATTTAAATTAACACAGATTCATAACATATTCATAAAAAAATAAAAAGGAAAAAGGAAAATCACTTAACAAAAAATAATTATCGGCAGAGAGGGAGAGATTTAATACTAACCTGGAGGAATTTACTTTCATTGCTTCTTTGGAGTTTGAAAAGGGGCAAGTCAAAATTCATTTTATTCTAAAATAAGGGTTGCTTACTGATTTCTTGTGCAATAAGTATTGGGTCAATAGCAGCCCACGTTGAAAAAGTCCATGATTTTAGCATCAACATAGGGTTTTAAATTAATTAAAAAAGCCAAAGAGTCAAACCGAATTCCGCTAAAGCTAAGGGGGTTCGAACCCCTAATCTCTCAAACCATTTTGGGAGGTAATAACTATCATACTACTAAGTTGCTTTGTTGCAAGTGGTGTCACCTTTATTCTTTTTATCTTGTATTTTTGTTTTACTTATTATATATATATATATAGTAAAAAATTTCGATGAAGCGGTGTACCGTGATACCACTTGGGTCCATGTAAATTCGCCCCTGCCCCCGGCCTGAGACGTGGCAGGAGCAAGTGGAATCAATCCAGCCTGAGCCAAGGTGCCGAACATGCTCAGGAGTTGTGCAAGGGTCTCCTTAAGAGTTGGTGCAGTAACAGGCGTCTTAGGTGCCTACGCTCCGACTAGAGCTACCCGTGGCTCCTTTGTAGCAGCTCATGCGGGTGCTCTAGCTACATCACGTGGACGTCATCGGCCTCTACCCCGGCTCCGGCCTCTACCGGCTCTAGTAGGGGGCACGAGTGCCTGGTCATCAGATCCACCTATACATGTCCTCACCATATGTGAGAGACTAGAATAAAGAAGTTTAAAATTTCGAAGTCAACAATTTTGCACGACAAAGAGTCAAAAGAAGTGAAATTTTCCTAAGAGTTCCATAGTCTCTCAAAGATAAGTACATACATTTCAAAACTTAACAACTAATTGCAACAGATAGTTAAATAACTGATAACATTGTCGCTCGACATGTACAATAACCAACACCTTAGTAATACATAATATTCCCATAAACTGGAATATCATAAATCACAAGCTGCAGAAGAAAACTACTATCTCTATACACCAAAGTCTAAGAAAAGAAGTACGATAGGTAAATGATATAGGAGAGAATAGAGGGGGACTCCGAGGTCTGCGGACGTATGGTAGGTATATCTTGAAGCCTCCAAACTGTCACTGCTCACTAATGACATGGTTGATAGGAAGTACCTGGATCTGCACACAAAACATGTGCAGAAGAGTAGCTTGAGTACACCGCAACAGTACCTAGTAAGTGCCAAGCCTAACCTCGATCGAGTAGTGATGAGATCAGATCAGAGCCCACTGGTATATAATAAATAAAGCAGAAGAATATAGCAATATAATAAGAGACTAGAATCTAACAAAGAGGAAAACACAGCAAAATAATAGTACAACACATATGGATAACCAACAGGAGATCTCCCGAGATACCGTCTCGTAGTCCCAAAAGTAAAGATGCAAGGAGATCTCCCGAGGTAACGCCTCGTAGTCTAAAAAGTAAATATGCAGGAGATCTCACGAGATACTGCCTCGTAGTCTCAAAAGTAAAGGTGTAGGGGGATCTCCCAAGGTACCGCCTCATAGTCCCAAAAGTAAACACACAGGTCAAACCGATAAATACAACAATTAGCAGCAACAATTCTACAGTTAAGACTGATACATATCAAGGAAAAACATGAAATCAACTAGGCATGCTTCACATGGTTCAAATAAGCAGTTAAAGCATGTAGGCATGTGATATTAGACTAAAGTTGATAACTACACATGCTGGTATAACTCAATTAAGATGAAAACATATTACTACTCAGTAAAAACTGGATTTTACAATAATTAGCCTGTGTACTCACTCGTCACCTCGCGTACACGGCGCTCACATATCACAACAGTATCAAATCCTAAGGGGATTCCCCCCCCCCCCCCCCCAAGGTTAGGCAAGCCACTTATCTCGAACCAAGCTCAATCACTCAATAAGAATGCCATTTCCTCCATTATCTGACTCTGAATGGCCCAAATCTAGCCAAAAATAATTACATACCATAAATACAACAATTATAGAGTAATCTAATTAATGAAATCAAGACTTACCCCGAACCACATCTCAAAATCGGGTAAAAGTCACAAAATATGAACACCCATTCAATCACGAATTCACTCATACCAAAATTATCCAAATCCGATGTCAAAATCCGAATCAAAACTCAAAAACTTAGTTGAAGAACTTTCCAACTCTTTCCTCAAATTTTTCAACCAAATTGCTTAATTAACTGATGAAATCAACTATAGATTAATGGAATATAACCATAAATGAGTTAAGAATAATTACCCAAAATCTTTCTCTGAAAATCCTACAAATGATCGCCCAAATCAGGCTCTCAAAGTCCCAAAATGAAAATGGGATAAAACCCTCGAACATAGCCCTATTATGCCCAACGATTTCGCTATTGCAGGCTTCCAGTTGCACCTGCGACAGTACACCTGCGAAAATTCCATCACAAGTGCAGATTGCACTTAAAGTCACGAATTTTGCTTTTGCGGACCAGGGCTCGAACCTGCGGGCCCGCTTATGCGGATGGCGTTCCGCTTCTGCGGCCCTAACCCAAGCTACCCCTTTTCGATTCTGCGTTCTTTTCTCTACATCTGTGGATGCGCAGATGCGGCTCCCTTTTGGCACCTGCGCCCCCAGCTGGGCCAAGCCAGCCTTGCACCTACAGCCACACGCTTGCTCCTACGAGTCCGCATCTGCGGCTGACCCCACCGTAGGTGCAGTGACACTAGAACAACAGTGTTTCAGCAATTCTTCCAACTCCTAATTTGGTCCGTTAACCACCCGAAATCCACCTGAGGACCTCGGGACCTTAACCAAACATACCAACAAGTCCTAAACTATCATACGAACTTATTCAAGCCCTTAAATCACATCATACAATGCTAAAAACACGAATCACCCTCTGATTCAAACTAATGAACTTTGAAACTTCAAACTTCTACAACCGTTGCCGAAACCTGTCAAATCACGTTCGATTGACCTTAAATTTTGCACACAAGTCATAATTGACATTAGGGACCTACTCCAACTTTCAGAATCAAAATCCGACCCCGATATCAAAAAGTTCACTTCCAGTCAAACTTCCCAAAAATTTAACTTTCGCTATTTCAAGCCTAATTCAGCCCAATTCACAATGCGGACATGATCCTCAGTTCAAAATCACCCAATGGAACTAACGAAACCGACAAAACTCCATTCCAAAGTCGTCTTCACATAGTTCCGACTACGGTCAAAATCCTAGTACTTAAGCTTCCATTTTAGGGACTAAGTGTCCCAAAACACTCCGAAAATCATGAACAAAACCTCCCAACAAGTTGTATAAGCAGAAAAGGATACGAGGAAAGAAGTAAATGGAGTATCGGGGCTAATACTCTCAAAACGACCGACCGGGTCGTTATGCCCCTATTTGACATATGCATCAACACAGTTATTTTGAACTGAGGACTTTTATAATGGTTGACTTCAGCAATTTCGTGTCTTTACTTAAAGAAGTCCGAGATGGATCAAGTGACACTAATTACTCCCCTATTCTTAGACCTGATGGTATATTTTGCTACATACCTAATTGTATTGATTGATTTCCTTCTATTTCTTTTGCAAAATGTGGATCCGCATCGCAACATCATCATGATGAGGGTATCTTTTTATTATTTGCTTACCTTTTCTAAGTCTTTGACCCATTGGTATCCCAGTTTCTTACACACTAATTATAGATTTTTTTGTCTGCGACTACTTAAGTAAATGATTTTGTGTTTTCTAACCTAAAAAGTTCACATGAAAACAGGAAAAGTAGCCAATTTACTTCGAATTTCTTTATGTAGGTGACAAAGTAAGGGGAAGGTATGGATTAAATTAGGTTACGGAGTTGAAAAGTTTAAAATTTGAAGGGGGAAGAATGGCGGTGGCGTTGTGCTAGCCCTTGTAATTGGTTTTGGGTTTTTAAATGTGTAGTTTATTTTATGGCTACTTATAGTCATTAGTTTTTCCCTGATGGCTAAAAATTGACATCCTATAATAACACATAATAAAAATTGGTAATTTTTTAGACTTATATTAGGTTTGGCAAAGATAGCCCCAAACAATTAGCATTATATAGTCAAATCTTAAAAAACTACTTTCTTTTATATTCTCTCTCAAGAAAAACTACACGCTTATTTTGGCTTCCTCCCCCTTTCTCTTCCTGTATTTCTTCTTCGATCTCTTCTCTTTTACTCTCATAGTTTAGCAAACTTCTTGCAAATTATGCAAAAAAATTCAGTGGGATGAAAAGGTAAGGTTTCTCTCATCAGAAAAAATCAAAAGCAAAAACTAAGAGAGAAAATATATTTCAACTTTGTTTTTCTTCTTCTTTTTTTTTTTTCCGGTTGGATTGAATGAGTGAGTGTGATTAAAATTGGTTGAAAATACTTAAACGAGGCTATATACAAAATTTGAGCAAGATTAGAAAAAACTAAGAGAGAAAAATATATTTCAACTTTGTTTTTCTTCTCTCTTCCTTTTTTTGGATGGATTGAATGAGTGGGTGTGATTGAAATTAGTTGAAAATATCTAAACGAGGCTATATACAAAATTTGAACAAGATTAGAAATGATTTAGACTAGTTTCAGGTAAAAAATAAGACCTAATTATCTAACTACGATATGTGTTTATCACGTTGTATATCGTGCACATCAGTATATATCACATACATGTTTTTAAGGACGTTTGTGTATATCACTTTATATATCGTGTATACAACATATTTTCTTTATGGGCGCCCGTGTATATCACATTGTATATCATATATATAACACAAATTTTCATGGATATACTCAGATACACATAATATACGTGAGATATCACTGATATACATAGAGATATACATGGGTTACAATTGTGATATACATATTATTATTGTGATATGTATATTTATTAGTTCTTTGATGCCAATATTTATAACTAGGGTTATTTTCTGCTAATTATATGAGTATGTTGTTATACCATGCCAATACCGTAAAAATTGCACGGGGCGCCCTATTTGGGCGCCCTTTTTTAACCTGTAGCCGCTTTGTCTTTTTGTTTGCATCTGTACCTACTTTTTAAAAAACTTCAGCTTCCCTTTATAACTGAGAAACTTCAGCTCTAGAGCGCTGTAGTTTCCGGGTTACTAAACAAAAACTTCAGCTCTAGAGCTGAAGTTTTTATTTTATAACTAGAGCTGAAGTTTCCGGGTTACTAAACAAAAACTTCAGCTCTAGAGCTAAAGTTTTTATTTTATAACTGGGAAACTTCATCTCTAGCTGAAGTTTTTATTTTATAACTGGCAAACTTCAGCTCTAGAGCTAAAGTTTTTATTTTATAACTTGAAAACTTCAGCTCTAGAGCTGAAGTTTTTACTTTATAACTTGAAAACTTCAGCTTTAGAGCTGAAGTTTCCGGGTTACTAAACAAAAACTTCAGCTCTAAAGCTGAAGTTTTTATTTTATAACTGGCAAGAGCTGAAGTTTTCTAGTTACAACATAGAAACTTCAGCTCTAGAGCTGAAGTTTTTGTCTTTATAACTGGCAAACTTCAGCTTTAGAGCTGAAGTTTTCCGATTACAAAGACAAAAACTTCAGCTCTAGAGCTGAAGTTTTTATTTTATAACTGGCAAACTTCAGCTCTAGAGCTGAAATTTCTCGGTTACTAAACAAAAACTTATAAAATAAAACTTCAGCTCTAGAGCTGAAGTTCGTGCATTACAAAATAAAAACTTCAGCTCTAGAGCTGAACTTCAGGCCCGGCTACTAAAATGCTGAAGTTTTGTGTGATTGCCTTTGCTACTTCAGCCCCGTGTGCTGAAGTTATGCGAAAAAGCGGGTACGCTTGTAATTTTTTTTGCAAAGCGGGCACAGGTTAAAATGTGGCACAAAAAGCGGGTATAGATGCAATTGCCCCACCAATACCCCTTTCAAAATATTTAGCTTTAGCCCATTATTGTAGACAGTGGGCATTGGGTCAATGAGCCCAACAGCCTTTCAGGCCTCAGCAAAACCCGATCCGACCCGTTTTAAAAGCTTGCGCAAAAAGACTAGCTTAGTACTAAAGTCTACAGAAACAAGAATAAGCTCGACTCGTTCATTGCCCTTCTCTTAGATCTCACATCTCAGGTATCACTCTTTCTTTTCCTTTCGTTACCCACTTGAGCAAATTGCAACATGGTTGTTTATTTTACCGTGAAGTTTATGCATTTAATCGAGAAATTACTCCGTTGTTGAATTGTTTCCCCCAAATTTCTTGGTAATTTTGGTAAAGCTATGTTATAGACTTTTTACATGAAATCGATGATGTCGTTGTGTTATTCTACGGATAAGTAAATTAGTTGAACTTCTGGATTTATGTTTTTACAAAATATATGGTAGGAGGGTTTACCTGGGAAAGAGTGTACTTTATAGTGTAGTAAGTTTAGTTTATTCCTAGCATTCTTCTCTTTCTCCTTTATTTTACTGTTTAGGATAAAAATATTTCAAATTAAGGTTAAAGTTTTTACTAATAGTGTAATAAGTACATCTTTCGAGCAGCTCTTGTTGTAAAGAATTGATTTAATTAGAGAAAAAAGAGTCAAAATTCGTTAAGATGTACAATGGAAGCAATTTAGCTTTTGGGGATTGCTTGGTAGGGAAGTTAGGTGGATATTATGAAGTAGAAGTCTCAAAATATGACTAGGGATGTCTAAGAAAATTCAAAGGGCTGTATTACCTGATTTAGGTACATTGCCATGGTCTCTGGCGCATAATCTAAAAGATCAATCACTACATGAGCCGTATGAAGGATTTGACTGACAGAGCCAATTTAGAAAGACTTCTTCATGTGAAATGTCCATGAAGCCTGTCTTCTCTAGGATGGCTCTGAGTGTAGAGTTAGGTTATAATGTATTGAATTATGTTTGTCGACCTCATGTTGAAGCTTCAAGTGTTGAAAAGGAGAGAGATGTAGTTAGTGTTTGTCCACAGTGATTGTTCCCTCTTGTAGTAAACAATAGTGCCTGATCATTTAAAGTTATGCCAAATCAAAGTTGCAAAATTGCAACACTTGTTGCTGAGTTTAGATGAGATACCCACTTGGCTTAGTTAATTCCCATTTTTCTATTTCCTCTCGATATCTCTTCTTTTTTGTAATGCTCTAGGTGTTGTATCCAGTAAGGGTGCTTTACTATAGAGTCCCCTGCCTAAACATTAGGATTTTATTGGAATTGACATCTTGGATATGATAAACCTTGGATCACATTAAGCTCTTGTCTTGAAAAGTATTCTGGAGGCCCGTTTACTAAGCCCGAAATGTATTTACATCCGATTAGTAGAAAATTGATCAATTCTTAAGATCTTTTGGTTGCAAGAAATGAAGCAGATACTGGTGGTACTAGCCTCTAGTCTGGCAATTGTAGCCATCCTATTCTAGTAGGCAAATCTAGCCACATCTTATCTCTGTCAATAAGACCCACGATGATGTGGTTTTTCTACTTCGCTATGGTCTACAGGCGAAGGTGCTTCCAGAATCTACAATCTTCGTGAGCCTGCTGTCACTTGAAGTAGAGCTCTTCTCCACAAATAATTTTCCCTCCAAGTTTTTCACAATTCCTCTGGAACTTCATAAGCAGTAGTGCACATGCTCATTCCTTTCTCCTTTTTGGGTCCAAATGCTAAGAAGTACCATAAATTCCATAATGTCCCTAGTCCTATTGCCTTTTGGCTTTTGGCCCCGACTTGAATAGTCTCTCTCACCTACAGTTTGCATTTGTGAGATTGTTGCCCACACTCCTCCCTTTCTAGGATCCTCTCTCCTTTTCCATTTCCACATACTTGACTGGATATTCAGAAGGATTCTTGCCTTGTTGGACCTCAAAGTGTTAGACTTGATCAAGAAGATAATCCTCCTAATCATCATTACTTAAATCTGTAGCATTAGCTCTATTTGCTCCCCATTGTGTCTTTACTCTTTAGTTCCCATTGTTATGGAATTGGAAGTGGTAAACCAGCTGTGTTGATTTAATAGACATTTGAGGCCCATCAGAATAAAAGAAAAGAACAGACTTGTCATTTGGTAAATCTATAGCAGACGATATAAATTGGCTAACCTCAAGTGTGGAGAAAATTAGAAGAAAAGAGAGCAGTGCCATAACTAATAAGTTTTTATACATGTACCTCTCTTTTGGTCATCCTTGTTGCTCCTTATCTAATATAATTCAAGCTTTTCTCTGTTAAGATTTCGTCTGCCACCTTTCTGGTTGTTTTCTTGGACATTGCTAACCTTACTTTTAGTTTGTTTCGAGATGCCCCGAGAAGGGTTAACACAATGAAATATAATGTAGTAGAAAGTGATTCGTTCGATAGAGGAAAGGATAATGTTAGGACAACTTTTTTCTCTTCTCTTTATAGACATAGTGTCAATAACCTTGAGCTAATGGCATTCAGCCCATATCCTTGATACTTTTATCGTCTCGTGTAGAATAAAGCGTCTCTGCTATCTGAAGTTTTTACCCATATCTGAAGTGTGTGTGCAGTAGACTGTCATGAGATCAGAATGGCTTTTATTTTTTAGGTATAGGAACTGATTAAGAAAGAGAATTGGTTTGCAATTACTGGCAATGTAGCATAGACTCTTGGCGCTGTTTATACTTGAGGCTTGCCCTTTTGTCAAGTCGCTCACCAAATTCTTCTTATATTAGTTTTTACTGAGGACTTCCCTCAGCCAGGTAGAGTGGATAATACATTCCATTAATTGAGATGGCTTGCAAAACGATTTATAGTACTTAGGTGGGAGAGTGAGTAACTTGCTGGACTATGCATAATCAAATAATATTGGCACAAAGAGTTATTTGCATATACCTGTTTTATGTAACAAGCAGAACAGTTCTATTTTACAGCTACGACTTACAACAACGGAAAATACTCAATCCCAACCAAGTTGGAGTCGATATGAATCCTCATTTCTACATTGCTCCATTTAAGCCCGTCTGTTTCCAATATCATAAAGAAATAGTTTCTCTAGCGCTAGAAGTTCTTATATGTTATTTACTGGCATGTAAAGCTTTAATAGGACTAAAAGACTCCTAGCAAACATTGGACCTAAAGTAAGCATACTAATAGGTATATAGATCTTTTTCTTCCATTGCGCTTTATTTCCGCTAAGTGGATTTCAAGAGATTGCAGGTCTTTCGTTACAACTTCCTTCCACTCTGCCTTGATTGACCACTATTACTTGGTTAACAACTAACTGAACCTTGGCTTTCTATGAAAATAAAAGTGGCGTAGGGAAAACATGTTCTTGTTTGCATATGATTGTATTCATTAGTGGAAAAAGTGGCATAGGACATCCTCTCTATTGGAAGACATTATCTTGGTTGCATATGGTATTATTCATTAGTGAAAAGTAAGCTTGATCCCAAACTTAGATCTATTACCAAAAATATTTAAGCATCCACGATTTACAATAAATGTGGGATTCACTAGCTACATAGCTACAATTTGGGATAAAAGAACAAATTTTAGGGTGATTTCTGCTTGGAACTGTCATAAGAATAGTGGAGACCAAAGGCTCTGATGGATGAAGTGAAAAAAGAGAGATTTAGGTTAAAAATTAGTGGGATCTATGGCTGTTGTGGCTGCACAGGTGCTAAAACTCTTAACACTAATGTGAACAATTGTAGTGGAAGAAAAGGAAAACTTTGTCCAGAAATCTTGTGACACATCCTGAAACAACCCTTAACTTATGGTTCATAAGCTACCAGTAGGAGCTAAGATTGCATAACAAGTAACTAAATCTTCCTAAAGTACTGCAAATCTAAATTTAAATCCTTCACTTATTTAAATTAAAAGAATATTCATGTGTGTAATCTGCCTTCTTTCCTTTACCTACTGGGCTCATGAAATGATGGTTAAGAACTTTTATTCCTCTAGTACTTATACGACAAGTAGGATATCAAGCTAACCTCAAGAAAATATGAAGAGTGTCATTGATTCTAGAACTCAAAAATTTAAATTTAGCCGTACACATGCTTCAAAAGTCCAAAGTTTGCCCTTACAGAAGGAAATTCCCTGAGGTTTTAGGTCATGGCAATTTTCAGCTTCAATTCATTTGCATCTTATATTGTTCTCACTCAATTTTTACATCCTTTTTCTTCTATCTTTGCTTGCATACTTGCTGTTTGGACTTATTCATGGTAAGGGTACAATAGAATAAACTAAGTTTCACATGCTTTGAAATTTTTATGTAACAAACTCCCTGAATGATAAAAAATAATCAGGTGTACTGCAGTTGAGAAACAATGTCACGAAGGTATGACAGCCGTACAACAATCTTCTCCCCCGAAGGTCGTCTCTATCAGGTTGAGTATGCAATGGAGGCTATTGGAAATGCAGGTAGTGCTATAGGCATCTTGTCCAAGGATGGGGTGGTTCTGGTTGGTGAAAAGAAAGTAACATCTAAGCTGCTTCAGACCTCAACATCAAGTGAGAAGATGTACAAGATTGATGATCATTTGGCGTGTGCCGTAGCTGGAATCATGTCTGATGCCAACATACTGATCAACACGGCCAGGGTCCAGGCTCAACGCTATACGTTCGCTTATCAAGAACCCATGCCAGTTGAACAACTTGTTCAGTCACTCTGTGACACCAAGCAAGGTTACACACAGTTTGGTGGACTTCGCCCTTTTGGTGTTTCATTCCTCTTTGCAGGTTGGGATAAAAATTACGGCTTCCAACTCTACATGAGCGACCCAAGTGGAAATTATGGGGGTTGGAAAGCTGCAGCAATTGGAGCAAACAACCAGGCTGCTCAGTCAATACTTAAGCAGGATTACAAGGATGATATCACGAGGGAAGAGGCCGTTCAACTCGCGCTTAAAGTGCTTAGTAAGACAATGGACAGCACTAGTCTCACTTCAGAGAAACTTGAACTTGCTGAGGTATTTCTCTCTAATGGGAAAGTTAAGTATCAAGCATGCTCACCTGAAACTCTGAATGCAATGTTGGTGCGGTCTGGACTGACCCAACCTGCCGCAGAAGAATAGTAGAAGAATGTCTTTTGGTCAGGATTTGGCATCCATGACTCTCTACACCATCCGATATATGTTGTACTAAAATTTAAGTGATGGGTTTGTTTCTTATTACGACTGCATATTTATGTTGAATTAGGGGCGTTCTATCGGCTGGTTTCGTAACGGTTTAAATACGGTATTGGTTTTTCATTTTTGTGCAGTTTGGTAATTTCATAATTACTCTTTAAAGTTATATTCTATCAATCAAACTTTGTGATCGTAATTAAAGAAAAAAAACTAAATTAGAGAACAACTTAAACCGAAACAGTAATGATGTTTCATTCTAGAATAAGACGTAATTTTTTAGAAGCAAAATGTCATGAACTGCTAATTTTTAAAGAATATGTTTGTAGTTGCTCATCAAATTAAATTTAAGATAAATTTTATCTCTCATCATGTTTATTACTAAGAAATTAACACAATAACTAAACGATATGAGCAAATTCTTTGATTCGGACTGAAAAACTCATATCATAATAGAAAAGTCTCGGGGTTTAAGCATGTTAGATGTCGGGAGAGAGAGAGCGTGTGTTACCGATATATATATGGTGTAGCAGCCCCGAGTGGATCAACTTATTTTTTCACTTCAAAGTATATTTGATTGTATGAAATTATTAATATTCTACTTAGTGGTAAAAAAATGAGATCATTTCATAATGAGAATTTTAAAAAAGCATGTATGAAGATACTTTTACTTAAAAATGGACTTGAACTATTCAATTGTTTCTGACATTATACTTAATGGTAAATATTGAAATTATTCTCTGCTTAAATAAATTGACTATTATCACAAGTTAAAAAATACCGTAAAAATTCATATGACGTTAGTTTGTATAACTTAGAACCTACCATTATACCAACTCTCGTCGAATCAACCAAACCTGTTTTCTTCTCCTTGTTATATAGCCTGACAAGGTTTTCTATTTTCTCTTGTCAAAGAGGTTTCACGGGGACGTAATTGTAATTAAGACTCTTAATTCTTTTGATCACTTGATCACCTTCTTTGGTTAATAATACTCTCTTCCAATATTATGACTATTTTTTCCAATCATTTTTGGATGTATTCCAAAATACTTCATATCCTTTTAACTCTTTACAATTTTCATAATTCTAAATATTATATAATATTAAATCTTACTGTAATAGTTATATATTAAATTATAACAACTTGGTTGACAAATACCATCATCTAAGGTGTTAATCACCGAATTTTATCTACTATAAAAGACAAGATATACATCTATTGTTACCATATGAAAATAATTGAAATACCCACCATAACAATAAAGTAATTAGTAACTGTAAATTCATATTAAAGTAATCAAACTTTATTAACCAAAAAAATTTATTACTAAAATTTGCACTCATCAAGGTACTTTGCTATTGTAGTGCGTAAAGTTTTATAATTTTACTTTTATAGTGGATAAAATTTAGATTACTTTAATATAAGAAAAATAAATTTTGCTTGTGAGTAAATAATTATTTTAATGTAAGCAAAAGTAGTTATGACTTTACAGGATAAAATTACCTAAGTATAAAATGGAATCAAAGAGTAATGGCCATCTTTTTCTTAGGCCAAAAAATAAAATAAAAGTTGATTAACACCCGGTATTTACATCAAATCATATTAATTTAAGTAACTTAATAGGTTGATAATGCATATTAATTAACCATGTAGTGTATTAGCACACACGTCATGCAGATAAGTTTTTAGCAAAAAGGTTCTCCCATGTATGCAACAGGACAAATTTACAAGCAAAATACAGCAGAGGGTATCGCCATTTTCAAGAATCTCATACTCACCTGCAGTTCAGGGGCAAATTTACGTTGGTCGGAAATGTGTCATACTCTTCAGTCTTCATCTAGCTAGCTCATCGGGTTGCACTGCTTCAGCTAGTGATAACTTCATTTGTGTTTAATACCTATATAGGCCGGTAGAGGTAATTCCACACTTCTTGGATATTGGATTTGGGTCGCGGGTCGCCCATATGGACTGACCCGCTTATTTTTAAAGGAGATATAATTAAGGAAAGTTACCTAGGGAAGGTTTAACTCCTAAAATAAAACTACCGCACGTTGAGAAGTAAGGGGGAGCGTGGGGATCAACGTGGGTCAGTTTCACGGTAGTTTTTTTTTCTGACAACTTCACTTCTCTATATAATCAACGCTCCCATTCTTCAGAAAGATACACTCTCAGAAATCCTTCCCACAAAGATAGAAACACATTAAAAGCAAGAAGAAGGTATTTAGTTCGTGAACAAGAATTTCGTTTCCAAGAGAGATGAAATCGGATTCGGGCAAATTGATTAGAACAGATTCTGCAAAAATCTTCTGCTATTGTTAACAGGTACACAGATTTGACGTTTCTGTCACTCGATTTTAACTAACAATGGTATCAGATCCGTAATTATGTTCTTTTGATTAGAACACACATCTTGATACACTGCAAAAATCAGAATTGTGTTTTCTTTCCTATTTATTTGAGATAGCTGAAAAGCCCCTTTAAATAAGTATGGGGTATATAGATTTACGCTGAAAATGGGAACTAATCAACTGATACCGTTTTGGTATTTAATTTTCCTGATCTTGCTTTTATACTCCATCAAACTAACTCGTCCCTTCTATGTTAAACTTTTCTTGTTTTTGCGTGGATTCTCTTTACTGGAACAACAATGGTGCAGGGGCGAATTGTGACGATCCAAAGGTTCATAACCTGTTTTTAATTGGATTCTGTGTCCTCGAGGTAGAGTCGCCTTGATTTGCGTGCGCAGTCCGGGCACGTAACCCGAAGGCTTAAAATATGAAATTCTATGAAAAATGCTAAGTTTTGATGTTAAAATGAATAAATTTGACTTTGGTCAATATTTTGGATAAACAGACCTAGATCCGGACCCAGACCCGTGATTTGATTGTCCTGAAGAGTCCGTCAGAAAATATGGGACTGGGGCATATGCCCGGAATCGAATTCTGAGGTCACGAGCCCGAGAAATGAATTTTTAAAGGAAATTATTTTTCTGAAATTTTTAAGGAAACATTAAAATGAAATTTGATTAGAACGTATTGGTATCGGGCCCGTATTTTGGTTCCGGCGCCGGTACAGGTCTTATATGTGAATTAAGATATTTTTGTAAAATTTAGTTTAAAATGGACGTCGTTTGATGTGATTCGGACTTGAAATCCTAAATTTGAAACTTGATGAAGTTTGAGAAAAATTCTTGATTTTGAGGTTTGATTCATTGTTTTTGAGGTTATTTAGGCGATTTGATCGCACGGATAAGTTCGTATGATGTTGTTGAGTTAGTGCATGTGTTTGGTTAGGAGCCCCGAGGGCTCGAGTGTGTTTCGGAGGTGTTTCTGAATGGTTTTAAGCTTATCAAAGTTGCAGGTTTTCCAGTTCTGGTATGGCCTTCTTCGCGCTTGCGGGAGGACCCTCGCGAACGCGATGAGTAAATATTGCTGAAGGAAACTTCCTTCTACACGAACGCATAGACCATGTCGCGGACGCGAGGCAACGGGGGTTATACCTTCGCAAACACGTTCTAGGCCTCGCGAACGCGAAGGTTAAGTGCCTAGGCAGGGGGAAAGGGTAGTACACCTTACGCGAACGCGACCTTAAGGTCGCGAACGCGAGCTCCTATACGCAAACGCGAAGGCCAAAAAGCCTGACCCATCGTGAACGTGTAGCATTAATTCGCCCAGTTACTTTTAAGCTTAAAAAACAGAATGCAAACGGGATTTCTCAAAATTTTACAAACTCTTTCTTCTCCAAAGTTCTAAGGCGACTTTTGAAGCATTCTTTCACCATAAACTCTTGGGTTAGTAATCTTTAACTTATTTTCTTCCATTTTCATTAACATCTATTGAATTTTTAGGCCTAAAAAATATGACTAAGGGTAGAAAATTAGAAATTTGGGTAAAGTAAGGGCTTTTTGATTTTTCTTGATTTAGACCTCATTTTGGGGTTGAATTTGGAAAAAAATTATATATTCGGGCTTGTGGGTGAATGGGTGATTTAATTTTGGTCCGAACCTCGTATTTTGACCAAGCGGGCCGGGTCGATTTTTGAGTTTTTGAAAAAAGTAATGGAAAAGCTATAATTAGGCATTGGGTTCACATTGTTTAGCATTTATTGATGTATTGAAGTCATTTATGTATAAATACAATTGATTTGGAGCCGAATTCAAAAGGATAAGCGGTAATGGAGGAGTGAATTTTTGTTATGTGTTTCTTGTGGAGTACGACGTATAGGCATGGTGATTAGGAGTTACCGTGGAAGTTTGAGGTAAATGTTTAGTTTAACCTTAGCTTGAGGGATTAGGAGTTGAGTCATATTTGCTATGTGTTTCTTGTGGAGTACGATGTATAGGCATGGTGACGAGTGTCTATACGTCGGTGTCGAGCATGACTGTGAGTCTTAAATTGATATTTGTTGTATTCTTGAATAATAATATGGTTGCAATAGTGAGTAGATCCGTGGTATTGAGCAAAGGCTTAGCTTATTTTTGTAGAAGTTATTTATGAGTTAGAAATGGTGATAATGGAAATGATAAGAAGTTGAATTGAGATTGGTTATAGCCGGTTCTCCCTTGCTGGGTCGAATATACTTGTACTGTTGAGTTCCCTTGCCGGGATAGAGTATTTTATTGTTAATCCCTTGCCGGAATTTTTGTAATAATTACTGTAAGCTGTATATTTGGAACGGGTTGCGCGCCATGATATTTTTATTAATGTATACATATATGGACCGGGTTGCGCGCCGTAACATATATATATGGATAGGGTTGCGCGCTGCAACAGTAGTGTTATTATATTATTTTGAATACTGTACTGTTCCTTCATATTTATTTAGTTTCTGCTAAGTTGAACTGTTTCCCCGAGGTATGTACCCCCTCCCTTTTAACTGCTTATTACTCGTTTATTTTTCAGTAATATATTATATATATGTACATGTTTATCTGGAGTCTGGTTCTAGCCTCGTCACTACTTCACCGGGGTTAGGCTAGGCACTTAGCAGCACATGGGGTCGGTTGTACTGATACTACACTCTGTGCTCTTTTGCAAAGATCCAAGTTCCCGAGTAGCTTACGGTGCACAGCAGTAGTTCGGGAGCCAGCCTTCAGTCCACGAGATCTCGAGGTAGTCCTGCAGGCGTCCGCAGGCCCGACATCTCTTCTACCTATTTTGATGCACTGTTTCCTCTTGTACTCGAGACAGATTTTATTTTCTTGTTTCAGACATTTATGTGTAGCACTCCTAGATAGTCCGTGAATGTTGTGACATAGTTCTGGGTAGAGGCATATGTGGATTTTTCCTTATTGTTCTGGTTTGTTTCGTTTATGTCTTCTGCTAAATTATGAATTCCGATGTTGTTTAATTATTTATTTCTTGTTAATTAAATTAGTAAAAAAGGATTTAAAATAAAAGTATTTATGGATTCTAAATGTATGGCTTGCCTAGCTTTTACGAGTAGGCGCCATCACGACTCCTGAGGGTGGGGATTTCGGATCGTGACAAGTTGGTATCAGAGCTCTAGGTTACATAGGTCTTACACTTCATGGACAAGCTCGGTAGAGTCTGAGGGATCAGTACAGAGACGTCTGTATTTATCCCAGAGGCTACAGAGTTAGGAAAAGTTTCACATTTGTTCTTTCTTGTCGTGCGGTTTGGTTTCTAAATGCTAATTGAATTTCTACTCTGTTCTTTCGCAGATGGCAAGAGCACGCGCTTCCTCATCTACCTCTCAGCATCCCGAGCCCCCAGCAACAGCACCCACTAGGGGTAGAGGGTGAGGCCGAGGCCGTGCTAGAGGCCGAGGTAGGGGCAGAGCTCAGCCCGGAGCAGCAGCACCAGGGGTGGAGCCTCAGGTTGATTTTGACGAGGAGGTTCCAGACCCAGCAGTTCCGGTGGGCCCAGCTCAAGTCCAAGAGGGGTTTATTGCTACCCCAGTTCTTGAGGATGCTCTGGTTTGATTGGTGGGTCTCATGGAAAGTGTCACCCGAGCAGGTTTGCTTCCTGTAGCACTAGCCACTTCTCAGGCTAGAGGAGGAGCCCAGACTCCTGCTACTCGTACTCCGGAGTAGGTAGCTCCCCAGATTCAGACTCCAGCAGTTCAGCCAGTTGGAGCACCTCAGCCGGAAGTGGTAGCCCAGGCCAGTGATGGGGCAGCTATGTCTGCCGATGCTTTATGGAGATTGGATAGGTTCACCAAGATCTTCACTACTACTTTCAGCGGTGCATCTACTGAGGATCCTCAGGATTATCTGGATAGCTGCCACGAGGTTCTTCGGAACATGGGTATTGTTGAGACCAATGGGGTTGATTTCGCTACATTTCACTTGTCTAGATCCGCCAAGACTTGGTGGAGGGATTATTGCTTAGCTAGACCAGCAGGGTCGCCAGCCTTGACCTGGGAGTTCACGCAGCTATTTCTGGAGAAGTTTCTTCCTATTACACAACGAGAGGCCTATCAGAGGCAGTTCAAGCATCTTCAGCAGGGATCCATGACCGTCACCCAGTACAAGACCAAGTTCATTGATTTGGCTCTCCATGCTCTTATTATACTTCCTACTGAGAGGGAGAGAGTGAGATGGTTTATTAATGTGCTCATTCAGCCTATTCGTCTCCAGATAGCTAGAGAGGCTAGGAGTGAGATATCCTTCCAGGAGGCGGCCAATTTGGCCCGGAGAGTTGAGATGGTATTATCGTAAGGGGGTGGTCACAGGGCAGATAAGAGACCCCGTTAGTCAGGCAAATTCAGTGGTGCCGCATTTGGAGGCAGAGATTCGTATGATAGAGGTCATCCTCCTAGGCTCTTCCAATCAGCACTCTAGGTTTCTCATGGTGCCTCAAGTGGCCGTGGTTTTCGCGAGTAGTATTCTGATCAGCAGCCCCATAGTGCACTAGCAGCTCCTATCAGTGCACCGCCGCTCTAAAGCTTTCGGGGTGGTCATTCAGGCCGCCAGGGTCAGCCTTAGTTTCCTCAGTCGCAGCATTCAGGTGGATGTTATGAGTGTGGTGAGTATGGTCATATCCGGAGGGCTTGTTTGAGGTTAGTGGGTACTCATTCACAGTAGCAGGGTCCCCATGCTATTATTTAGGCATCAGATGTTCCACAGGCTGCCCAGCCAGCTAGAGGCGGGGGATAGAGGTGCTAGAGGGAGGTCGTAGATTTATAGGTGGAGCTCATACCGCCAGATATGGAGGCCAGCCAGTAGCAGGCCATCCCAGAGAGGTAGATCAGAGTGGTGGGGCCCAACCCCGATGTTATGCTCTTCAAGACAGACCCGAGGCAGAGGCTTCAGATGCAGTTATTACAGGTACAGTTCTGGTTTGTGATAGGGATGCTTCAGTGTTGTTTGATCCGGGGTCTACGTATTCATATGTGTCATCTTATTTTTCCCCGTACTTGGTCATGCCTAGTGATGCATTGGGTGTTCCTGTTTATGTGTCTACACCAGTAGGTAATTCTATCGTGGTCGATCGAGTCCATGGTTCTAGTATAGTGGTGATTGGGGGTCTTGAGACTCGTACAGATTTGTTGCTTTTAGACATGGTTGACTTCAACATTATATTGGGGTTGGACTGGTTATCACCTTACCACGCTATCTTGGACTGTCATGCCAAGAATGTAACCTTACCTTTACCAGGTATGCCTCGTTTAGAGTGGAGAGGGACTATTGGTCATTCTACCCGCAGTGTTATATCATATATGAAGGCCCGACATATGGTCGAGAAGGGGTGTTTAGCCTATTTAGCTTATGTCCGCGATTCTAGTGTTGAGGTTCCCTCTATTGATTCTGTGCCCGTTGTTCGTGAGTTCCCTGATATTTTCCCTTTAGACCTGCCGGGTATGCCACCCGACAGGGATATTGACTTCTGCATTGATTTAGTTCCGTGCACTCAGCCCATTTCTATCCCCCCGTATCGTATGGCGCCGCCTGAGTTGAAAGATCTAAAGGAACAGTAGTAGGATTTGCTCGAGAAGGGTTTCATTAGACCCAATGTTTCACCTTGGGGTGCGCCAATGTTATTTTTCAAGAAGAAGGATGGGTCAATGAGAATGTGTATTGATTACCGGCAATTGAACAAGGTAACGATCAAGAATAAGTATCCGCTGCCGAGGATTGATGATTTGTTTGACCAGCTTCAAGGTGCCAAGGTATTTTCCAAGATTGACTTGCGATCTGGCTACCATCAGCTAAGGATTAGGGCATCCGATGTCCCTACGATAGCTTTCCGCACTCGGTACGGGCATTATGAGTTCTTGGTTATGTCATTCGGGTTGACAAATGCCCTAACAACATTCATGGACTTGATGAACCGAGTGTTCAGGACTTATTTGGATTCATTCGTGATAGTCTTCATTGATGATATATTGATATATTCTCGCAGCCAGGAGGAGCACGAGCAACACCTTAGAGTGGTTTTTCAGACTCTAAAGGATAGTCAGTTGTATGCTAAGTTCTCGAAGTGTGAATTCTGGTTGGGTTCAGTTGCATTTCTGGGTCATGTTGTATCAGCAGAGGGTATTCAGGTGAACCCAAAGAAGATTAAGGCAATCAAGATCTGGCCTAGACCAGCATCAGCTACAGAGATTCAGAGCTTCTTGGGGTTGGCAGGCTACTATCGACGGTTCATAGAGGGGTTTTCATCTATTGCAGCCTGATAACCAGATTGAACCAGAAGGGTGCCCAGTTTAGATGGTCGGATGAGTGTGAGGCGAGCTTTTAGAAGCTCAAGAAAGATCTGACTACGACACCGGTGTTGGTTTTGCCCATAGGTTCAGGGACTTATACAGTCTATTGTGATGTTTCCTGTGTTGGGCTTGGAGCAGTGTTGATGCAGGATGGCAAAGTCATTGCCTATGCTTCGAGGCAGTTGAAGATTCATGAGAAGAATTATCCGGTCCATGATTTTGAGTTGGCATCCATAGTTCACGCATTGAAGATTTGGAGGCATTATCTGTATGGCGTGGCATGTGAGGTGTTCACGGATCAGAAGAGTCTTCAGTACTTCTTCAAGCAAAAGGAGTTGAATTTGAGGCAGCGGAGGTGGTTGGAGTTGTTGAAGGATTATGATATCACCATTTTATATCACCCGAGAAAGGTCAATGTGGTGGCCTATGCTTTGAGTAGGAAGTCAGCCAGTATAGGCAGTCTTGCATATATTCCGGTCGGTGAGAGGCCGCTTGCTTTGGATGTTCAGGCTTTAGCCAATAAGTTCGTGAGACTGGATGTTTCTGAGCCCAGTCGTGTGTTAGCTTGCACGGTCGCTCATTCTTCATTATTGGAGAATATTCGTGATCGGCAGTATGATGATCCCCATTTGTGTGTCCTTAGAGACACGGTGCAGCGCGGAGGTGCCAGACACGTTACCTTAGATGATGATGGAGTTTTGTGATTGCAGGGTCAAGTATGTATTCCTAATGTAGATGGGCTCCGAGAGTTGATTTTGGAGGAGGCCCATAGCTCCCGGTACTATATTCATCCGGGCGTCGCAAAGATGTATCAGGACTTGCGACAGCATTATTGGTGGCGTAGAATGAAGATGGATATCATAGCATATGTGGCCTATTATTTGAATTATCAGCAGGTTAAGTACGAGCATCAGAGGCCTGGTGGTGTATTTCAGAGGATTGAGCTTCCCGAGTGGAAGTGGGAGCGGATCACTATGGACTTTGTTACTGGACTTCCACCGACTCGGAAGAAGTTTGACGCAGTATGGGTCATTGTTGATAGGCTGACCAAGTCAGTGCATTTCATTCATATGGTAGTCTCCTATTCTTCTGAGAGGTTAGCTGAGATCTACATTCGAGAGATTGTTCGCCTTCATGGTCTGCCCGTATCTATCATTTCAGACCGGGGTACGTAGTTTACCTCGTATTTCTGGAGAGCGGTTCAGTGAGAGTTGGGCACATGGGTTGAGTTGAGCACAACATTTTATCCCCAGAAGGACGGACAGTCCAAGCGGACTATTCAGATTTTGGAGGATATGCTTCGAGCTTGTGTTATTGACTTTGGAGGTTCGTGGGATCAGTTTTTGCCCTTAGCAGAATTTGCATACAACAACAACTACCAGTCGAGTATCCAGATGGCTCCTTATGAGGCTTTATATGGTAGGCGGTGTCGGTCTCCGGTCAGATGATTTGAGCCGGGAGAGGCTCGGTTGTTGGGTACAGATCTGGTTCAATAGGCCTTGGACAAGGTCAGGATCATTCAGGATAGGCTTCGTTCAGCTCAGTCCAGGCAAAAGAGATATACAGACCACAAGGTTCAATATGTGGCTTTTATGGTTGGTGAGCGGGTATTGCTCCGAGTGTCGCCTATGAAGGGCATGATGAGATTTGGGAAGAAGGGCAAGCTTAGCCCTAGGTTCATTGGTCCGTTTGAGATTCTTGATCGAGTGGGAGAGGTGGTTTATAGACTTGCATTGCCGTCGAGCTTATCAGCTGTGCATCCAGTGTTTCATGTGTCCATGCTTAGGAGGTATCACTGCGATCCAGCCCACGTGTTAGATTTCAGCACTGTCCAGTTGGACAAGGACTTGTCTTATGGGGAGGAGCCGATGGCTATTGTAGACCGGCAGGTTCGTCAGTTGAGGTCCAAGAGTTTCCCTTCTATTCGTGTTCATTGGAGAGGTCAGCCTCCTGAGGCATCGACTTGGGAGTCTGAGTCCGATATGCGGAGTCGTTATCCTCATCTTTTCCCCGACTCAGGTACTTCTTTCTTCTATCCGTTCGAGGACGAACAGTTATTTTAGAGGTGGAGAATGTGACGACCCAAAGGGTCATCACCTATTTTTAATTGAATTTTGTGTCCTCGATGCCTTGAAAACCTCATTTAGAGTCGCCTCGATTTGCATGCGCAGTCCGTGCGCATAGCCGGAAGACTTAAATATGAAATTCTGTGAAAAATGCTAAGTTTTGATATTAAAATGAATAAATTTGACTTTGGTCAACATTTTAGGTAAACGGACCCGGACCCGTGATTTGACGGTCCCGGAGGGTCCGTAGGAAAATATGGGACTCGGGCGTATGCCCGGAATCAAATTCCGAGGTCCCGAGCCCGAGAAATGAATTTTTAAAGGAAATTGTTTTTCTGAAATTGTTAAGAAAAAATTAAAATAAAATTTGATTAGAACGTATTAGTATCGAGCCCGTATTTTAGTTCCGGCACCTGGTACAGGTCTTATATATGAATTAAGATGTTCCTGTAAAATTTGGTTAAAAACGGAGGTCGTTTGACGTGATTCGGGCTTGAAATCCTAAATTTGAAACTTGATGAAGTTTGAGAAGAATTCTTGATTTTTAGGTTTGATTCATTGTTTTTGAGGTTATTTAGGAAATTTGATCGCACGGTTAAGTTCGTATGATGTTGTAGAATTAGTGCATGTGTTTGGTTAGGAGCCCCGAGGGCTCCGGTGTGTTTCAGAATGGTTTTAGGCTTATCAAAGTTGCAGGTTTTCCAGTTCTGGTATGGCCTTCTTCGCGTTCGCGGGAGGACCCTCTTGTACGCGATGAGTAAATATTGCTGAAGGAAACTTCCTTCTACGCGAACGCGTAGACCAGGTCGCGGACGCGAGGCAACGGGGACTATACCTTCGCGAACGCATTCCTGGCCTCGCGAACGCGAAGGCTAAGTGCCCGGGCAGGGGGAAAGGGTAGTACACCTTATGCGAACGCAACCTTAAGGACGCGAACGCGAGGGCTCGAGGAGCTATAGCTTCGCGAACGCGAGCCCCCTATACGCGAACGCGAAGGCCAAAAAGCCTGACCCGTAGCGAACGCGAGAGGTCTGCCGCGAACGCATAGCATTAATTCTCCCAGTTATTTTTAAGCTTAAAAAACAGAATGCAAACGGGATTTCTCAAAATTTTACAAACTCTTTCTTCTCCAAAGTTCTAAGGCGACTTTGGAAGCATTCTTTCACCATAAACTCTCGGGTTAGTAATATTTAACTTATTTTCTTCTATTTTCATCAATATTTATTGAATTTCTAGGCCTAAAACATATGATTAAGGGTAGAAAATTAGGGATTTGGGTAGAGTTAGGTTTTTTTTTTTTTTTTTCTTGATTTAGACCTCATTTTGGGGTCGAATTTGGAAACAAATTATATATTCGGGCTCGTGGGTGAATGGGTAATTTGATTTTGGTCCGAACCTCGTGTTTTGACCAAGCGGGCCCGGGGTCGATTTTTGAGTTTTTGGAAAAAGTGATGGAAAAGCTATAATTAGGCATTGGGTTCGCATTGTTTAGAATTTATTGATGTATTGAAGTCATTTATATATAGATAGAATTGATTTGGAGCCGAATTCAAAAGGGAAAGGCGGTAATGGAGGAATGAATTGGTCGTGGAAGTTTGAGGTAAGTGTTTGGTTTAACCTTAGCTTGAGGGATTAGGAGTTGAGTCATATTTGCTATGTGTTTCTTGTGGAGTACGACGTATAGGCATGGTAACGAGTATCTATATGTCGGTGTCAAGCATGACCATGAGTCTTAAATTGATATTTGTTGTATTCTTGAATAATATTATGGTTGAAGTAGAGAGTAGAACCGTGGTATAGAGCAAAGGCTTAGCTTATTTTCGTAAAAGTTATTTATAAGTTAGAAATGGTGATAATGGAAATGATTAGAAGTTGAATTGAGATTGATTATAGCTGGTTCTCCCTTGCCGGGACGAATATACTTGTATTGTTGAGTTCCCTTGTCGGGATAGAGTATTTTATGGTGAATCTCTAGCCGAAATTTTTGTTATGATTACTGTAAGCTGTATATTTGGAACGGGTTTGCGCGCCGCAATATTTTTATTAATGTATACATATATGGATCGGATTGCACACCGCAACATATATTATATTGTATCAGGTTGCACGCCGCAACATATATTATATTGGATCGGGTTGCACGCCACAACAGATATATTATATTTATTGGATAGGGTTTCACGCCGCAATAGTTATATATATATGGGGATCGGGTTGCGCACCGCAACAGTAATGTTATTATATTGTTTTAGATACCGTACTGTTCCTTTATATTTATTTAGTTTCTGCTAAGTTGAACTGTTTCCCCGAGGCATGTACCCCTCACTTTTAACTGCTCATTACTCGTTTATTTTTCTGTAATATATTATATATCTGCACAGATTTATATGGAGTCTGGTCCTAGCCTCGTCACTACTTCGCCGGTGTTAGGCTAGGCACTTACCAGCACATGGGATCGGTTGTGCCGATACTACACTCTGTGCTCTTTTGCATAGATCCAGGTTCCGAAGCAGCTTACGGTGCGGAGCAGTAGTTCAGGAGTCAGCCTTCAGTCCACGAGATATCGAGGTAGTCCTACAGGGGTCCGCAGGCCCGACATCTCTTCTACCTATTTGGATGCACTATTTCCTCTTGTACTCGAGACAGATTTATTTCCTTGTTTCAGACATTTGTGTGTAGCACTCCTAGATAGTGCGTGAATGTTGTGACACCAGTTATGGGTAGAGGCATATGTGGATTTTCCCTTATTGTTTTGGTTTATTTCGTTTAAGTCTTCCGCTAAATTACGAATTCCGCTGTTGTTTAATTATTTATTTCTTGTTAATTAAATTAGTAAAAATCGATTTAAAATGAAAGTATTTATGGATTCTAAATGTGTGGCTTGTCTAGCCTATATGAGTATGTTCCATCACGACTTCCGAGGGTGGGGATTTCGGGTCGTGACACGAATTTACTAATTAAATATGCAGTATATATAAGAAGAAGTAAAACAAAACTTCAGCCAGAATATGAATTCAATCCAATGATAGGCAACATATTACCCTTTGTTGGTTTCGAGTGTACGAGACCAAATATGAATTTAATTATGGTTTTAGGCTTTCTACTAAATCAAGGTTGTTTATGTTCCAAGATATCTGCTCGTCCCTCTAGTTGTTGATAGTTTCATGTTTCTTCCCTTAGTACAGGATGAAGAAAAGAGCATAAGAAACTGATGGACACGGAACATGAAATCGTCTAATTGCATTAAATATGGAATAAACTTAAAAGTCATTAAAATAAAATGCAATAAACTGGAAATGATTGCTTGGAAGATCTATCCATAGTTTTACTATAATTATTGACTTTTCTGTTATGGATTTATAAAAATAGAAGAATGGGTTCCATAAATATTATAGTAATTTTACATATGAATGTGATTATTGTTTCTTGAGATGTGAGCCCAAGTATGTCAATGCAAAATACAAAACTTTGAAGGATAGAAATTTTTAAACTTTGAAGATCCTAATAATTTTACTGCCTTCTTAGTATAAAAATAAAAATAAGTTTAGTCTTTATCTCTCAATTAATATCCTTCAAGTAATTGCGATATATGTTGTCACATTAAATGGTTGTAGCCATTTTTATTGTTTCCTTGATCCTATTCAGTTATGGCTGAACAAGGACAAGTTTGAATTACTCCAAATGGGAGTTCTCGAAGTGAAGGAAGAGACAACGCAGAAGAATACGTCGTTGCAGGACTTATTTCTATAATGATTCAGACTCGGAGCCTGAAGTTATCAGGAATGTCCCAAGGGCGAGGTAAAATGAGTTAAGGGATCGAAGGGCTGAACGAAGGGAAGGAGAAATTAAATTTAGGAAGTTTAAGGAATTTAAAATGGGCCCGGATGCTTCCATTCCCGAACATGTACACCTTTTAAGGTTAAAAAGAGCTGACTTGGCTAATTACATAGAAATTACTGATTGGGAAGCGTTAGCTTTTTTAGCGGACTCTCTTCGAGAGACTTGGGGTAGAACTTTAACTGAGATTTATCATGATGTTTGGCCTAGTGCACCTTTTAGCGTATATGAGCAAGAGTTAGTGTTCGATTGGTATATGTATGTCCCAGCAAATATGTAAATTGTTATTATTTATTTTATTTAATAAAATTTAAATTATGTTATTTGTCTCACAAGTTACATACATTATTTAGTATTATTTTATTATAATGGATTGAGACTTGAAATAAAGTACACACTAAGAAGTAATTTTAATATTAATTAAAAATATTTAGATATAGATGATGAATGGAAACGTAGTGATCGTTCGATTCTATACTAAATGTAGAATGAACATTATAATTAATATACTTGAGTGTGTAATCACATGCATAAATTGACTGAAGTATATATTGATAAGTTAAACTTGTAATATTGCCTCTAATAACAGACATGACATCGAAAAGTATCATTAGTGACCTGAACAAGGGTGACAAACTGAATGGTGAAAATTACGACGTCTGGAGCCGTAAGATTTTGTATATACTCGAAGAGCAAGATGCTTGAAAGAATTAGCCATGCTATGAGTCATCCAGAGGAGGATAACACTGCCCAACATAGGAGGGATCTGGACACTTACAATATTTAGAAGAAGAAAGATTCCATTGCACTGGAACTATTGTTAGTTCAGTTGTTGATGATCTCATCCACGAATGTGAGCAATATCCTACTGCTCAAGACATGTGGGCACATTTAAGAGACGCATATGGGGGTACAACTGTGACTCACCTTCGACAACTGACAATCAAGTTTGATACGTACAAAAAGTGTCATGATCACGGTGTCAAGCAACATGTAAGGGTGATGTCAAATATAATTGCTCAACTCAAAAGTGCTGGCCATGTTCTCTTTGATGAATAATTGGGAACATCTGAAGGTTAACTTGACCCACAATGATAGCATCAAAACTTTTGCTGATATTGCCCGTCATGTGGAGCTTGAAGACGAGCGACTTGGTGCTCTTAAAGTTGTACCTAATGCCTTTGTGGCAGAATCAAGTGGTACAAAGAAATCAAGCTTCAAGCGTAAGAGAAACTGGAAAAATGACGGAAAGGGTAAGGAGACCAGAGAAGGATTCTCCAAAAAAAAGAAACAAGCCAAATTCCAAGAAAGAAAAACGGTTCTATAAGAAGAAAGGCAAGGGCAAGATGAAGTGCTATAATTGCCAAGTCCCAGGGCATTTTGCTCGTGAGTGCACTAAGACGAAAAATATAGCATTTCAAAATGCATCTCTTAGTGGTATATATGTTTCTAGGATTATTTTACTAACTGAATCTTATCCTGTGTGGATTGTAGACTCAGGGGTCACCGACTATGTAAGTCGTGATAGAGAAGCGTTCATAGAGTTTTGTCGAGTTTCACCTGGATCAAAGCATGTATATGTGGGAAATAATGCAAATCTTGAAGTCAAATGGATAGGCACTTGCAGAATGGACATGCATGGTGGCCGATCTTTCATGTTGCATCCTGTATGTTCCAGAGATTCGACGAAACTTAGTCTCAATGTCTGATCTTCTAGATTTAGATTTCAATTTGTACATCAGTCGCAATGGTCTTAGAATTACTCAAGATAATTTTTCATGGATTTGGACATCGTTATGATGGTTTTATTGTGTTAGATTGTAATCCTTCTACATATAACTATTATGTTAACCGTTGAGTTATGGCATGTTATTCTAGTAAAAATGATGTTGATGTTATTACATGGCATGCAAGATTAGGTCACATATGGCAGAATCGAATGAATAGATTAGCTAATGACATCTAGGTTCTTTCTCTAAAATTGAAATCCCAACTTCTGAAAATTGTCTTGCCGGAAATATTACAAGTAAACCATTTGGAAAGGCTAAGAGAGCTGATTTTCCATTGCAATTAATCCATCTAATATCTGTGGTCCAATGAATGTGAGGGCTAGGTCTGGTGCTTTATATTTTATTATGTTCATTGATGATTTCACACGCTTTGGTCATGTCTATTTGATTTCTCATAAATATGAAGCACTTTAATGCTTTAAGAAATATTTGAATGAAGTTGGGAATCAATTAGAGAAAAGGATTAAGACCTTAAGAACCGATAGAGGGAGTGAATATTTTTCAAAAGAATTTGAAGAATTGTGCAGTAAAAAGGGAATCACCAGACAATTAACTATCCCGTATACACCTCAACAAAATGGTATAGCAGAAAGGAGGAATAGAACACTATTGGACATGATAAGGTCCATGATGGCGCAGACAAATTTACCTATCTCCTTTTGGGGAGATGCGTTATTGATTGTAACTTACATATTGAAAAAGTGCCTTCTAAATTAGTTTTTTCCACTCCTTATGAGCTATGAACTGGTCATAAACCGAACCTAAAGGATTTACGACCTTAGGGTTGTGCTGCATATGTAAAAGATTCCTTTAGCAAGTTTGGTAAATTAGGTCTAAAAGGGAAAAAATGTATCTTTATAAGATCTTTAGAACACTCCAAAGGGTATGTGTTCATTGGTGAATTAGAGGATGGAAGTGTTAATGAGATTGAATCACGAGATGTCACATTTCTGGAAAATAATTTTCCAAAGAAGGGCGAGGTAAAAAATGGAGAGCCTCTTTATGAAATGTTGAACTCAGATCGTCAGCAAGTGTCTTCTAACACTGATAATTAAATTGATCAAGATCTTATTCTTGATCTGAGTGGGAGTGGGAACTCTCAATCCCAAAATCATTCTGACGAACCTGAATTTCAACTACGAAAGTGCCAGGAAAAACATACCCAAACGTACTTATGAAATTGAAGATTATATTTTCTTGGTATCTCCCACCGAAATAGATGAGCCAAAAGTCTATGACTGAGGCTTTGTCGAGCCCTGAAAAATATGAGCGGTTGAAAACAATGAAAGAAGAATTAGAGTCCATGACAACCAACAAAGTCTGGGATCTAGTTGACCTTCCGCCTAGGCATAGAGACATTGGGTACAAATGGGTTCTCAAAGTTAAACGCAAAGAAGATGGGTCAATAGAAGGTTACAAGGCACGATTGGTGGCAAAAGGCTTTACTCAAGAAGCTGGAATAGATTATGAGGAAACATTTTCACCACTTGTGAAGTTTACCTCAATTCTCTTACTTTTGGCTATTGTAGCACGTTTGGATTTGGAATTACATCAAACGGATGCGAAGATAGCTTTTCTCAATGGAGAGCTAAACAAAGAAATCTACATGGAACAATCTGTAGGCTTCATCATTAAAGGCCAAGAAAAGAAGGTCTGTAAATTGAAAAGATCTATTTATAGCCTGAAGCAATTTTCAAGGCAATGGTATTTGAGATTTCACAAGGAGGTGATCTCATATGATTTCACCATGATCAATGAAGACCATTGCACTTATGTGAAGAAGTCCATCGGGATGTTTGTAATTCGTTTTCTTCATGTGGACGATATTTTATCGGCCGAAAATAATTTGGAGTATTTGAAAACTATCAAGTCATGTCTTTCAAAGTCATTTAAAATGAAAGATATAGGGGAGGCAGACTATATCCTTGGAGTTAAGATCCAAAGAGGCCATTCCAAAAGTTATTGAGTCTATCTCAAGAAACTTATATAAAGAAAATTTTGGAGCGTTTTTGCATGAATGGTTGAAAATTCATGGATACTCCTATAGCGAGAGGTGAAACTTTAAGCCTTAAAATGTGTCCCAAGACTGAAGATAAAAAGGAAGACATGTCTCGAGTTCCATATGCAAGTGCTGTCGGGAGCTTGATGTACGCTATGATGTGTACCCGCCTAGATATTTGTTATGTCATAGGTCTGGTTAGCATGTATCAATCCAATCTTGGAAGAGATCATTAGAAAGCTGTGAAGAGAATTTTTAGATACCTGAAGGGAACTGCAGATTATTCACTATGTCATAGTGGAAATGATTTATACTTGAGAGGATATACTGGTGATTGGGCTGGTGATCAGAATGATAGAAAATCAACATCCAGTTATGACTTCTTACTTAATGGTGGTGGTATATCATGGAAAAGTAAGAAACAAACTTGTACAACTCTTTCAACAATGGAAGCTGAGTTTGTGGCTTGTGCGTCTGCAGTACAAGAAGATGTTTGGTTGAAGAGATTCTTTGAGCATTTCGATATTGTAAAGAACTCTCAGGGTCCCATAACTCTATATTTTGATAGTCAAGTGGCTATTGCACATACAAAAGATCCTAAGTATCACAGCAAGTCCAAACACATTGACATCAAGTATAACTTTGTAAGAGACATGGTAGCAAGTGGAGATATAAATTTACAGTACATTCCTACGCGAAGCATGATAGCTCATCCTTTTACAAAGGCGATATCTAGAGACCTATTTGAGAAACATGTTATGGCTCTAAGTTTGCGAAGGATATGAACATATTCTTGTATTGTAACTTAAGTATTATAATATGCTCATCAATATTTGACTCTTGAATTATGCTTATATATCGTATGTATGTGATGAATGTTTGTTGATAAAGTGTGTCGAACAAGTCGCGAGATTGGTTCTCTCACACGAGCAATCGCCTCTTACGTTAAGAATCATGAAGAGATGAGACCTTATAGAATCTTGGATAATGTGAGGTTATATTCACTTGTAGAGGTCGGTCTTGACAACTAATAAGACTTACGAATTTCACTATTCGATTATGACTTATTTTGTAAGCTAGATGGAAGTTTCTCTAAGAACATGGTTTGAGGATTATTGAAGTGAGAAACTCAAGTTAGACATTTGGAGGTGTCTAGACCAAGATCTGTACGGTGTTGAATGATTAAAAGAATAAGGCACATGCACCAATATAAGGTGAGAACACCGTAACATGTGTTTCATACTACGTGTGCTATCGACCATGGGATAATGGAAGAATGAATCCCTGCTTCTTCATTGTGTGAGATCCCAAAGAAGTTATATCAACTTTTATTAGAATACCCTTTGACCTTTTACTGTTTCTTGAAGTCCCAATCAGTGTCGTTACTTTAGCATGACACTAATAGCCATGATTGATTCGGCAATGCAGTACATGACTAGGAAAGCATTTGATTTTCACATAGCACTGGTTTGGGTCTAGCCCATCACGTGCGAAGTGGGAGATGTTGGATATTGGGTTTGGGTCGCAGGTCGCCAATATGGACTGACCCGACCTGTTTTTAAAGGAGATATAATTAAGGGAAGTTACCTAGGGAAGGTTTAACTCCTAAAATAAAACTACCGCACGTTGAGAAGTAAAGGGGAGCATGGGGATCAACGTGGGTCAGTTTCACGGTATTTTTTTTCTTCTTCTTACAACTTTCCTCCTATATATAATCAACGCTCCCCTTCTTCAGAAATATATACTTTGAGAAATCCTCCCCTCAAAGATAAAAACACACTAAAAGCAAGAAGAAGGTATTTAGTTCGTGACCATGAATTTCGTTTCCAAGAGAGACGAAATCGGATTCGGGCAAATTGATTAGAACAGTTTCTACAATAGGTATACAGATTTGACGTCCATGTTACTCGATTTTAACTAACAACACTCCTATTAGAAACATGTAAAGGAAAAAAAAAAAAATAACAACAACTACGTACGCCTCTATTCCAAATTCAAGTTGGGGTCATCAAGAGCTGATGTGACGCGTGCCTAGCTGAGTTCGTCCCAGTAATATATAGTTGGTATTGTGATGATTGTTCATAATTGGCTAGTAAAATAATTTTACGTTAACTGTCAACCTACCGTATCCTTCCTCTATTATCCGGGCTTAGGACCGAAAATGTGAACATGCGGGGTTAAACCTGTACAAGAAAACTGTTAAGTCTGGAAGTTACACAAGCATCAGAAATAGTACACAGAACAAGCACTGTAGTCATTGTGTTCTTCCACATGCAGATATCACCAAATCAGTTGCCAACAGCAAATAATCCTGAGAAAATTGACATCAGTTGGATGCAAGCAAAATCTAGGCAAACCTGCCTTGTGATGTCCACATTAGGTGGAGGCATTACAAGGTAAAGGCAATATATATATTATATATACTCCTGATTCTAGTTTCCTTTCGACAGAAGTGATTAAAGAGTTGATCTTATCTGTATTATGGCTATTTAAGCACAGTAGCATTCCTTTATTTGAGTTATCTTTTTGCATGTAAGGCATGAAGATTCTTTTAATTTCTTGTACATTTGAATCATTTTCCACATTTTATTGGATTCCCGTGGCTGTCAACTGCAGATTTGTTAACAATTAACAAATAAGCATAATTTATATTAGTAACGAGAGAACAAAGCTGAAAATATAAGACATCAAAATAGAAATGAGCACCATCAGTAAATACCTACCAACTTAAGCTGGGCCATTGGTTTATGCCGTTACATAGGGTGTACAAATCAAACTGGAAAATCGCATCAAACCGGCGATTTAAAAACTCGACTAGGTTTGATATTGAATAAAATAATCCGAACCAGACTGACATATAAATATATAATTATTATATATACTTTTAAGATTTTATATAGAATTTTCTTTAAGAAAATATCTCGAAATAATTGGAATTCTCCTACGGGATATAATATTTAATAAAATATGAAGCGATCCATATTTATTAACCTTAAATAATGGGTTGTATGATCAATTTCTTATTAAGTGTTACTGAAATGCGTCAATCTCTTTGTTCTTCCATATTCATATGTCAAGATCTATTAAATTCTTACATCTTTTTTGAATATGAAGTGGTTATTATTATTTAGGTAATATATTGATTTTTATGTTTAATTACTAAATTTGGTTAACCTTGAAAGTATAAAACAACGAAAAATTATTGTCAGATGATTAAAAGTATAACTATCATGTATTACTAAGTAAATTCTCCTATAAGAATATTTAATAGAAAATATGTTTGTCAATTTTTTAAATTTTTACTAAACATATATTTAATTATTAAAAATTTAATAAAGTAAAATTAAAATAATATTTAAGTAACAAAAAATCCAAAATTCAAAAAATCCGCCAAAACCTAACTAATCCAAACCGATATAGTTGGTTTGGTTTGGTTTTGATAAAAAGCGAACCAACCCGGTCCATGTATAACTCTGTAAGTTACATATGAGTTTAACTTATACACAGATAATTTTTTTTACATGAACAATGTATTGGTCAAAATCTGACCACACGACAACGGTGGCCGCGACTCCGCTCCTATCATCCCACGAAGGAAGTCAACACAGCTGACTTCATCTCGTCGCCACTACGTTCGAGATAAGCATTGAGGTTAAGGCCTCTCCACGACAAGAAAACCGACCCGATCCGACCATAATAAGTCACGGCAAGCACGGAAATTTGCTGGACTATAAAGAGAAGAAAAGAGGACTGAACAAGGGGCTCCCCCCTACTTCTTCTTCTTTAACACTCTAACAGCCTGAGCAAAGAAAGAAGGATCAAAGATCCACGAAGGAAGGAGGGGAGAACTACCTTTCAGAATAACAAAATAGAAAGCAAAAATGATTGTAATCCCTGGTCCCCCTCCAAGGAGAGGTAGGGCACAATTCCATTATGAATAAAGCTTTTCGATATTCTGCCTGTTCTATATTTCTTATAGCTGATATGTCTTTTGATCCAATATTAATTATCATTGACTACGATTTACCCCTTCATCCCTTTGATTGATTTGCTTTAAAAAGGTTTAACTTCTTTTGAGTAAAACAATTTGGCACCGTCTGTGGGGATTTCCTAGTGAAAATACCTAGTTTTTCTTGGATCGAAGCTAAAGAAACACGAGAAAAGAATCCAACTCACACCAGGTTCGAAGGCAGCACGCCGAGGAAAGAAAAATCGAGCGCATTAGCAAGAGCCAAAGCCCTCTGCCCTACCAGACCCGGACACACCAAACAAGGAAAGGGCTGCTGCAATCTACTCTCTCCATCCCTTAAAAAAAAAGACGAAGAAATAACCTAGATCTTCCCGGCCGACAACTTCTTCAAAAGAAACAACCAAACACTACAATAAATTTGATTATCAATGATGAATTATTTTGTCACCTAAGATTCACTTTTCGTCACCAAAGATTTTTTGTGACAAAATTTTTTTTGTCAATCTTTCGTCTCTAAAACACCGTCACTAATAACATATAAAGGCGACTTTGTGTTTCGTCACCAAATAATAAAGTATTAAATACGAAATTCTTTTTCGTCCCCAAATACGTAATATTTATGACAGATTTATTTGTCATAAAAAGTACCAAAAAATTGTACTTAATAGTATGATTTTGTCACTAAAACGTGCATTAATGTCGACGAAACTGCCTCGTCTCTAAAAAATTAGTTTAATTACTAACGACGTCAAATGTCTCCAAAGCTATGTATGTTTCGTAGTTGAAAAACCGTAAATTTGTCACTAAAAACTATCTTTTATCTAAAAAAAAATATTTCGTCCCTAAATATTTAATTAGTGACAATTATAATTTTGTAGTTATAACTATCATCTCGTCACTAAAAAAATATTTTTATCGACAAAACGAAGTTGTCACTATAAATTATGATAATTAGTGACAATTACAATTGTCAGAAAATAGAAAGTTGATTCGTAGTCAATAAAAAGATTATTTTGGGACATAAATTATTTTTGTCACTAAATATAATAAATTTATGACGAACTTAATTTGTTTCGTGACGAAATTGTGATATTCCTAAAAACTATACAAAAGTGAACTATTTTTGTCACTAATAACAAATGTTTGATGACGTTTATATTTGTATTTGTTTTAGATCGTCATTATACGAATTTGAAATAACATAATAAAACAATCAAGGTAATAACAGAAAAACAAAAACAATCAAAGGTAACAAAAATATTCACCATTGATCATAAAACTAATATTCAAACTATATTGAAATAAAAACTCCTTAAATTAAAAGAAACATAACTAAAGTGAATATGTCCAACATAAAAGTCTAACTGAGAAATATTACTCCTAAACTAGGACTAAGAAGTGGAGGAATGCAGTGACACTTCACTTGCAATTAGTCTTGATCCAATAGTTAGCTTCATATACCTGTATAAAAGATAGAGAAAAAATTAAGAATTAAATTAATACTTTATGGTATCATGGTATAAATAAAATATAATTGGTATAAACTACAACTTCTTGTTAGACGTAGAGTTTAATTGGTGAAACAAATAAATGAATTGTGACAAATAAATAAAAATGAGAAAAAAATTAAATAGTGTGAAGTTTAGTGTACCCAAAGTTGATAATCTGGTGGAGCTCAATCTTCACTGTATCGTTAAAAAAAAATTCGAACTTAGACGCTAAAAGAATTATAATGCAGTTCAAAATGGCAAGAAATGGACACAGTCGAAAGAGAGAAACAAGACTGTCACATGAAAGAAGTGGAAAAACAAATCAAAATGCAGAAGAGAAGCTCAGAATATTTAAAAGAAATGGGCTTCAAGCAGACTGGAATTGGTCAAGAAATATGGAGATCAAGCTGGGCATAAAAGTCAGCAGAAAGTGATGTGATCAAATCCCTTGGGAGATGATCATAGTACTGATGCTTTTAACTAACAGTGTGTTCTTTTTTGCAGGGAAAGTTACTGTATTCATGCCTCATCTTTTGCTAAACTATTCAAGGGTGGTATTAGCACATTGTGCTCATTCCCTAGATGGAATAGCAGAGATGAGCATAAGCATGGAAGATTGGAGAAATTATACTAGTCTAATAACCAATCTCTTTAGGACTAATATGCACAGGAGGATATTATGTAGTAATGCAGGATAGTTGGTTTCAGATGCAAGCAAGCATGGAGACTTTCTAAAGCATACAAGAGCAATGGTTTGGTGGGGTGTTTCATACCTACAACCAAAAAACAAATCAACTCGTACAGGGGGTCAGGCAAGGATGCAAAAAGAAGGATAATCAATTGCAGATCATAAAATCCAAGAGGAGGAGATGGTGATCAACAATTACGATATCTATGTGGTATTTGATGAAGGAGAGAAGTCATAAATCATTTCCTCCTATTTGCTACAACTTCAAAGGGTGGTATTAGCACTTTATGCTTATTCCCTTGAAGGAGTAACAATAGGGCAAATGCATGGACACATTGACAGTACAAGATAAACTGGGATTGGCAGTGCAAGATAAACTGGGATTACTAATGCACAGGAAGTACAAATCACAGGAGCAAACATGTATAGGAATGATAATTAGCTCACTAAGGTCACCAACTACCAAATGGAGATCACAACAAGATGGAAAATGCAACAGAAATAGTAGACATATGCCAGATTGGACATGAATTTCAGACTCAATGAATGAAAAGTGGAGCATAAGTGTAATACAAAATACTAGCAGGATATACCAGGAAGGAATTCAGGCAGCAAAAACACAAGAAGCTGAAATAAAGATTGGCCGCAAAGGAAATAGACCACAACACATAGCAAGACTCAAATATTAAGACTGGACTACTACAGATAAATTCATGAAATGCAGACAATCATGGGAAAACATACATATCATCTGGGCAAATCAAGTGTTTCTACAGCAACAAGAAGGGAATCAACAAGCCAACACAATCACAATGGATATAATTGTACAAGTCAAAAGTGGCTATGGATGCAAAATGCATGCACATTGGTTCAGAAGGCTTCAAAGGCTAATACTTAGCATATGTAAGTAATAATGCTAGATTTCAGTATGATTTTAGGATAGTAGTAGCTTGCAAAGTTTATTTGGTACATTTTGTAAGACCTCCAAACATGTTTGCTTTTATTTTTAGATATTTATAAAATAGCCCTAGGCACACTGCCTTGTGGATTTTGCTAAAAAAAAAAGAATTATAATTGAATTTATCATTTAAAGATGCAGTACTTCTAACCTTGATGGTGATGAGCCAATAAAATGACGCTTCATTTCGCTTAATATTTCCTCTTTGCATGCCTTTAAAGTACCCAACTCAGAAGTTAATGTTTGTATCCGTATCCGCTGATCTGCCACCTCAGTTTCAGCTACATTCAAACGTTCTTGTAAACCATGTTGGGCAGTAGCAGCATCCTCTTTTTCCCTCCTAAGAGCATCCTCTAATTCTGTTGTCCTCCTTTTTGTTGCTGTAGTTGTATTAGGCTTTGGACCATAGCCTAGGCCTTTAAAAAATATCCTGACCTTGTACCAAGTACATTATCAACAATTTCATCAATAGTCATTGGATTCTCTTCAGAAATAGACTG
>MU764128.1:83339-122312 GCA_026770625.1 Nicotiana glauca | reverse complement strand
GGCGTATGCCCGGATTGGGTTTTGGATAACCTAGGAGCGTTTTGGCGCCTATTGTGGAAGTTAGCATTTTAGAAGGAATTTCTTAAGTTTGGCTTGAAGTACATTTTAGTGTTATCAATGTCCGCTTGGGATTTCGAGTCTGGGAATAGCTCCGTATGGTGATTCTGGAGTTGGGAGCGCGGTCGGAAGTGAATTCAGAGGTCCGTAGGTCATTTTGAAGCCATTTGGTAAAGATAGAAATTTAAAGGTTTTTTAGAAGTTTGACTGGAGGTTGACTTTTTGATATCGGGGTCGGAATCCAATTCCGAAAGTTGGAGTAGATCCGTCAAATATGATTTGTGTGCAAAATTTGAGGTCAATCGAACGTGATTTGATAGGTCTAAACATAGAAAATAGAAGTTTGAAATTTCAAAGTTCATTAAGCTTGAATTGGGGTGTAATTCATGATTTTAGCGTTGTTTGATATGATTTGAAGCCTCGATCAAGTCTGTAATGTGTTTTGGGATTGGTTGGGGTTTCGGGGACCTCGAGTAGATTCCGGATGGTTAACAGATCGATTTTTGCCTCATGAGGACTGCTGGTTTGTTGGTATACATGCAACAGATTTTTACTCTATGCGATCGCAAGAGAGAGTATGCAATCGCATAGAGCAAGAGTTGAGGGGGTTGGAATTGGTCTATGCGATTGCAATAGGTTGAAAGCGATCGCAGAAGAAGGAGACATGGGCCTATGAGATCGCAGTGTTGTTTCATGCGAACATATATGAGGAATTTGGAGGCAACAGATTTGCCCTATGCGATCGCGGAGCTATGGTTGCGATCGCATAGAAAGGTCGTCTGGGCAGTGATGTTTTAAAATCGGGTTTTGGCTCATTTAACCTCATTTTCTTCCATGGGAGCCAACTTGGAGAAACTTTTGAGTGCCATTTTTGTCACCAAGCTTTGGGTAAGTGATTTCTACTGATTTTTAGTTAAATACAAGTTTATATATGGATTTAGGCATTTAAATTAGAGTAAATATTGAGGTTTTGGTTGAAAACCTAGAAAATTATAATCTTGGATTTATTTTGAGTATGGAATTAAGAGAAAGTTATGTATTTGAGTTCCTAAGGTCATGGGTAACCTTTATCTTCGAAATGTTTTTGATTCCGGGCATGTGGGCCCGAGGGCATTTTGGTCATTTCACTAAGTGGAGTTGGGAATTTGTATAATCTAAATTTTTAAAAAGTATTTGAGCATGTTCTCATTATTTTGTCGTTAATTGTCTAGTTTTTGGAGCAATGTGCATTGGTGCAAGTCTTCAGAAGAATGTAGAAATGTCGGTTATGAGTCTTCGGAGCGAGGTAGGTCTCCTTTCTAATCTTGTGAGGGGGAATTTACCCCATAGGTGAAATAATTGATTATGTGCTCCTATTTGTAGGGGCTACATACGCACGAGGTGACGAGAGTCCGTGCGTAGCTATTATTATGCTATGGTTCGGGTAGTGTAGGACCCAAAAAGCATGTTATACTTGGATTAACTGTGAATCCATTGATAGTTTGAATTGTTTAAATCACCTTGAATTGGTAAAGAAATTTAAAAAGAGATTTAATATTAATTTTCCCTGAAATGTTAAAAAGAGAAATTTGTTTATTTGGATGATTATCCTCGATAAACTCTTAGTTTCTTACTTGAGCAAGTACTTTATGTGTTCATGCGTCGCATGGATGATTCGCGAGCAGGATATATGTTTATTTATGGAACGGGCCGAACGCCTCGGTGAGAATTGATGCATCTATGGTTCGTGCCGCTCGACCCTCGACAATGCACAATTTACATTTCTGTTGGAGCGGGTCGTCGACCTCGGTGTGAGTTGCGCATGTTTATCTGTTGTTTGAAAATTGTAAATGTGCAATTGGCCCTATGTGTCTTGATATAAACTGATAAGATAATAAAGAATAAACCTTAGAGGCCCTTGATTTGTTGTTGAAGGTGTTTACCTGTTTTCTAGCTTCACAATTAGAACTTCTATGTAAATCCATGATTATCCTCGCACTTATAGAATATTGTTAATTGACCTCTAGTGAGTGTCGAAGTTGGCCATCTCGTCTCTACCCCTTCGGGATTAGGCGGGATACTCACTGGGTACACGTTGATTACGTACTCATACTACACTTCTGTGCATTTTTGTTGCACAGGTAAATATTTCTCTAGCAGCCTATTGGGCGTAGCATCATGGATGATGCTGGGACTAGGTGAGCTGCATCATTCAAGGCGACCGCAGCTAGAGTAGTCCCTTCCAGTGTACTGTATTTACTTTTCGTCCACTGTATTCCGGACGGATGTTGTATTTTATTTATCTTATCAGTAGTTGCTCATGTACTTGTGACATCGGGTTTCTGGGATGATTTTCAACAGATTTGTACTAATTGTTATTATTTAAGTTTTAATTCAAGTAAGAACTTTTATTTATAAAAATAAAAGGAAAAACCTTAGATTTTCAAAAGTATTAAAAGAGGAATTAATTGATAAGTTAGTTGGCTGGCCTAACAGAGGTACCCGGTGCCATCGCGACCCTTAGTGGATTTTGGTTCATGACAACATGGTATCAGAGCACTAGGTTCCCATCGGTCTCACGAGTCATGAGCAAGTCTAGTAGAGTCTCGCGGATCGGTACAGAGACGTTTGTACTTATCCTCGGGAGGCTGCAGGACTATTAGGAGTACTTTCCTTCTTGATTTCCTTTTCGTGCGGTTCGATTCCTTTGAGGCTTATGCCTTTGATTTCTTCCTGCTCAATCTTACGCGAGCGCTTGTTATAAATTAAAAATTTAAGGATTGTAATGGCATTACAAATGTGGTGCGGGATGATTTTCCTGGTATAGTTGATTGGACTATTATAGTTGCACTTTGGAGGGATATTCTATTGTTTCAGCTCAGTAACAGAACTTCTAAGAGCCTTGAGGCTAGGCACAGTTTGCCATGATGCTTATGAGCGATTATTCCGCAGTGTTGTTGTAAAGGTAGGGTGTTACCCACGTGTCGGGGCAGTGAATAAATTGAAGGGAGGTTTACTCAGCGTGTAATCAAGGGATTCAGTATTTTATTCTCGGTAGGGGAAAGTTAATCGAACTAAGTATGGTCAGGTGTGGGCTGGTGAAAGTAATGAGGCTTGGTATTTTCAAGCGTGGTTGAGCTTTCTTTTATGAGAGGATGTCGTGGTCCTGATTGAACGTACTAAGTTTTTGGTGTTATAATCTGCTACAATTCACCTTTATGGTAGGCTATTGTGAAATAATATTGGAGGTACAACTGTCAGATATCGCATGATGTTGTGGTTTAAGATCGAATCTGAATTTCTAATATTGACGGCTCGATAAAGATGACCTTTGGAAAGGTTTAAAGTTAGCAGCAATGGTGGATTCAAGTGCCACAAATATAGATTTTATTTGAGGCAACAATTGAGTAGCAGAGTATAAGGAAGGATATGTGGGAAGTGTCAGGCGGTGTTTAAAATTTTTAGAAGGCCAAGTATCAGAAGCAAGGTCGAGTGACCGATTAAGGAGATGAGTTCCGCCAAAGTGGGAGAGTGGCGAGGGTTGCATATGGGTTTGGTAGTAGGATGACTACGCGCCTTAAAGAGAGTTTGGATCGAATTGGGGATTTTAATGATTGGTGATTAAAGCTTGCGGGTATGATGTGAAGTATGGGCTATTATGCGGCAGAAGATTGATATGGCGGAAAAGAGCTGCTTGAAATTGAGGAGGGTGCAGCATAACCCTGAATTTTGAAGGATGGTGTCGCGCATTTACTTGATGTCCGCGATAGGCGAATGGACTTGTGCAACTGGAAGGTGAGCTCAGACTCAGGATGGGCTATTGGTGTCATAGTGAATATACCCCGTGCAGTGGTGTGGGAAGATGTCGGGAGGTAATTCCCCTAGGTGGGTTATTCCCCGTGAGCATATTAGTGGTCGCGTGGTTGGCGAAGCTTCTACAAGGAATTATATTGGTTGTTCAACAAAGAGATCAGTCGTGCGAATGTGGATGAAGACTCAGAATATTTTCGATGGGGATTTACAGGAAGATCTCGAAAGATTTTGATAATTGCTGGCGCGAGGTTAAGTCAATAAGAGGTAAAAAGATCGGGCGAACTCAAGAATGGTGAAATGATGGCTTCAAGCTAAGTGGGAGAGTCCCACCGCTTATGATTGGGCAGTATGATTTACTACTTGCGTGATTCCTGGTTATTAGCATATTGATGGATTAAACCAACTACAAAGAAAAGACAATAAGTAGTAAATTGAGGTGAGAAATTATTAAGGATGTGCTATGGTTAGCCTTCTTGGCTCACGTTCGGACTTGGAAAAAAGGTTCAGGATTTATGCCTGGTATAGATACAGGTTTCAGAGGAAGTGATTTCGCTGGGTGCTTCGCCGAGAGAGTATTCGTGTGTTATAAGAATTACGGATTGAATTATATTTGGGACCAAGTCAGAGCGGTTGTCTCTCAGCAACGGTCCTAGTGGAACTCAAAAGATAAAGTGTGGTACCTAATGATTTCAAGCCTATAAGTACAACTAAGAATCAAGCTCTGTAGCAGCTTATGAGAAGGTGCCCAGAATGTTCTATGATGTGTTACCCTGTGGTGTAGCATTTGAGAAATGTGAAATAATTCGTGAGATTTGAGACATCATGGCCTAGCAATTCAATGTCACTCAGGGTGAGTGTAGAGGGACTATGTTATGTGTTGAAGAAAGTTAGTATTAATTCCAAAGAATCAAGGATAAATTAGAAGGAAAGGGATTGATTAGCCATAGTTGAATTTGGCATATTGGGGTCTGTGATCCGTTCATTCAGCATGATCAAGTTATGCGTTTGATTTGTGGCGGTACGTGTGAGGTTTGTCGGCCGCCATAATTGATAACATTCTAAACCATTCTACTATTGTGGCTTGTTATGTGGAAGCAGATTCCGGAAGGGCTGATGGCTTGGACCACTACTTGTAGATTTCCATATTCTACAATTATGGGAATTTACCTGTGTGTTGCTATGATTCTCCCGAAGTGAGTTAAGTGAAAAGTTTGTATATGATGAAGTGTTAAAATATTAATAATTTCGGAGTTATGATGAAAAATCGTGTTCTATCATATGTTGGCACGTTGGGTGCAGTGAGTAGCATGGAAATACGAAGTGAGGATCAAGGTTGCAGTTCAGTGTTCGCAAGGATGTCACGGACACGGATGAGCAAGGAAAGGGTTGAATGATTAAAGTAAGTTGGGGTTGTCTTCAGCATCAACTGAGATTGGTGTTTTGTAACGAGGGCTTGTATCATAGTTAATGATTCTTGATCGCTTATCAGTGTTGGTGCGGTCGATGGGTGGAAGTAAGACCCAGTTAATTGTTATGATAGATTGTGGGAATGTGTTCCACAGGAGCATTGCATAAATGTGGCACGACGCCACTTGATTGATTAAAGATATAGACCAAGTATGAAGAATTGTGATGATATCATTAAATTGAGAATTTATGCCTGGAGGGCACGTTGTATATTGGGTTATGAACTGAGGAGGTTGCTCCGGTTATGATGGTTATTCTTACGTGATATGAGGCAAAAGGGTGTTACTACCGACCTTTGAAAGGTCATTGGCCAAGTTGGTGCAATCAGAAATCGGCTTGAGATCGGTGGATTGATTTATATGTGAACAGGGCTTTATATCGGGCCAGTTGTGTTTGCTTCAGCGACCATTCCCTATGAAGGAACAGTCGGTGTTATTTTGTCATCAGCTATTCCAGGTAATGATGTAATGCGCCGTATGAGTTGTGAGACGGCTTGGTAAATTTTATGTCTTGAGGTTCCGCGTGCCAATGACGTATTATGAGCAAGATGGCTCTTGAGATTCAGACTGTATATCGCACCTCAGTTGTGCTTGAGTTTTGTAGCCTATCACGCTATTTGTCCCCTCGGGGATGGCATTATGTACTTAGCGTGCTTGTGATCTAGATTCAGTATTTTATCGCAATGAGAAAATTAGCTCGATGTGTATCTCCTTATGTGAGTTCTACGTGTGGATCGGGTGGCACGCCGCCATGGTTATATTGTGAGGATCGGGTGGCACGCCGCCATAGTTATATTATGAGAATCGGGTGGCACGCCGCCATGGTTATATTGTAAGGATCGGATGGCACGCCGCCATGGTTATGCTGTATGGATCGGGTTGTACGCCGCAATAGTATGATGATGAGTGTAGTTTTCTATATGCTAATTTTGTATGTCCTGCTTCATATTTTCTAAGAAAAGTCCGTAGTAGTGCGGGAGTTAGGTAATTCCTTCTAGAGTTCGATTTCCTATTTGTGTTGTGTTCGGATTGGTGGCCTATTGGCACATTGTGGCGTCATATGAGACTTGTGATCGCATTCGGAGTGGCTTATTGCCTGAGCAGTTCGTACTGGGTAAGATGAGATTGTGGGATTTAGGATCAGTGCAATCTGATTATATGAAGTATATTAAGGAGCGAAGATCATTATTTGGTTCAGAATGTGGTAATGTTTCTTGTCAGAAGTATAGACTCGATGGTTGGTTGACTCGGCAGTTGATTATGAATTTCGGCATCTCATCAGTCATGGCAGTATTCTAATAGTTAGAGTAAGACCTATGTAGGTTATGAGGTTTAATAGGAGCATCGGATTCGTGGAATTTCGATTAATTCAAACAAACAAGTTATTGTGGTCCTATGAGTAAAGTGATGCAAAGTGTGAATTCCATAGAGTTATGCAGTCATGTTTGAGTACAACGTATAGTGATTGATACGGTGATCGTATGTTGGAAACAGGCCTGGCATAGAATTTTGGATATTGGAATTTGGCTCAAAGGCTTATTTGCTTGAATAAAAGGGAATATCTTCAGAATTTATCGAGCCAATGTGCTCAGCTAAGTTGTGGTAGCACGGGGAGGTGCATGAGAAGTTAAACATCAATTTCAGACTACTTTAGTATAGTTCTCAGCACGTTCAAGGACGAACGTATTTTTAAGTGGGAGAGAATGTAATGACCCGACCGGTCGTTTCGATCCCTAGCGCGTCATTCAGCGGTCTGAGGCCATGAACAGCTTCATTTCAGGTATTGTGACTTGTTCGCATCGTCGGAATTTAAATTCAGGAAGATCGAAGTTAAATTTAAATGAAAACCCTCATTTGAGAACTTAAAGTTGAATGAATGAACTAGGATAGGAATTTTGAGCAAACAACCTCGGAATCAGGATCTAAAGGTTCCAGCAAGTTCGTATGATGATTTCGGACTTGGGCGTATGCCCGGATTGGGTTTTGGATAACTCGGGAGCATTTTAGCGCCTATTGTGGAAGTTAGCATTTTAGAAGGAATTTCTTAAGTATGGCTTGAAGTGAATTTCAGTGTTATCGATGTCCGTTTGGGATTTCGAGTCTGGGAATAGCTCTGTATGGTGATTCTGGGGTTAGGAGCACGATCGAAAGTGAATTCGGAGGTCCGTAGGTCATTNTTAAATGTCAAATATGATTTGTGTGCAAAATTTGAGGTCAATCGGACGTGATTTTATAGGTCTAAACATCGGAAATAGAAGTTTGAAATTTCAAAGTTCATTAAGCTTGAATTGGGGTGTAATTCATGATTTTAGCGTTGTTTGATATGATTTGAAGCCTCGATCAAGTTCGTAATGTGTTTTGGGATTGATTGGTATGTTTGGTTAGGGTCCAAGGGGCCTCGGGTTGATTCCAGATGGTTAACGGATCTATTTTTGCCTCGTGAGCACTGCTGGTTTGCTAGTATATGTGCAGCATATTTTTACTCTATGCGATTGCAAGAGAGAGTATGCGATCGCATAAGAAGGAGACCTGGGCCTATGCGATCGCAATGTTGTTTCATGCGAACGCATATGAGGAATTTGGAGGCAGCAGATTTGCCCTATGCGATCGCGGAGCTGTGGTTGCGATCGCATAGAAGGGTCATCTGGGCAGTGATCTTTTAAAATCAGGTTTTGGCTCATTTAACCTCATTTTCTTCCATGGGATCCGACTTGGAGCAACTTTTGAGTGCCATTTTCGTCGCCAAGCTATGGGTAAGTGATTTTTACTGATTTTTAGTTAAATACAAGTTTATATACGGATTTTGGCATTTAAATTAGAGTAAATATTGAGGTTTTGGTTGAAAACCTAGAAAATTATAATCTTGGATTTTAGCTACGATTTTGAGTATGGAATTAAGAGAAAATTACGTATTTGAGTTCCTAAGGTCATGGGTAACCTTTATCTTCGAAAATTTTGGATTCTGGGCATGTGGGCCCGAGAGCATTTTGGTCATTTCACTAAGCGGAGTTGGGAATTTGTATAATCTGAATTGTTAACAAGTATTTGAGCATGTTCTCATTAGTTTGCCGTTAATTGGCTAGTTTTAGAGCATTGTGCGTTGGTGCAAGTTTTCGGAAGAATGTAGAAATGTCGGTTATGAATCTTCGGAGCGAGGTGAGTCTCCTTTCTAATCTTGTGAGGGGGATTTACCCCATAGGTGAAATAATTGATTATGTGCTCCTATTTGTGGGGGCAACGTACGCACGAGGTGACGAGAGTCCGTGCGTAGCTACTATTACGCTATGGTTCGGGTAGTCTAGGACCCAAAAAGCATGTTATACTTGGATTAACTATGAACCCATTGATAGTTTGAATTGTTTAAATCACCTTGAATTGGTAAAGGAATTTAAAAAGAGATTTAATATTAATTTTCCCTGAAATGTTAAAAAGAGAAATTTGTCTATTTGGATGATTATCCTCGATAAACTCTTAGTTTCCTACTTGAGCAAGTACTTTATGTGTGCCTGCGTCGCATGGATGATTCGCGAGCAGGATATGTATTTATTTATGGAACGGGCCGAACGCCTCGATGAGAATAGATGCATCTATGGTTCGTGCCGATCGACCCTCGACAGTGCAAAATTTACATTTCTGTTGGTGCGGGCCGTCAACCTTGGTGTGATTTGTGCATGTTTATCTGTTGTTTGAAAATTGTAAATGTGAAATTGGCCCTACGTGGCTTGATATAAACTGATAAGATAATAAAGAATAAACATTGGAGGCCCTTGATTTTTTGTAAAAGGTGTTTACCTGTTTTCTGGCTTCACAATTAGAACTTCTATATAAATCCATGATTATCCTCGCACTTATAGAATATTGTCAATTGATCTCTAGTGAGTGTCGAACTTGGCCATCTCGTCTTTACCCCTTCGGGATTAGGTGGGATACTCACTGAGTACACATTGAATACGTACTCATACTATACTTCTGTGCATTTTTGTTGCACAGGTATATATACCTCTAGCAGCCTATTGGGCGTAGCAGCATGGATGATGCTGAGACTAGGTGAGCTGCATCATTCAAGGCGACCGCAGCTAGAGTAGTCCCTTCCAGTGTACTGTATTTACTTTCCGTCCAATGTATTCCGGACGGATGTTGTATTTTATTTCTCTTATCAGTAGTTGCTCGTGTACTTGTGACATCAGGTTTCTGGGATGGTTTTCAACGGAGTTGTACTAATTGTTATTATTTAAGTTTGAATTCAAGTTGTTAACTTTTATTTATATAAATGAAAGGAAAAACATTATATTTTCAAAAGTGTTAAAAGAGGAATTAATTGATAAGTTAGTTGGTTGGCCTATCAGAGGTGTCCGGCGCCGTCGCGACCCTTATTGGATTTTGGGTCGTGACAATATGGTATCAGAGCATTAGGTTCCGGTCGATCTCATGCGTCATGAGCAAGTCTAGTAGAGTCTCGCGGATCGGTACGGAGACGTCTGTACTTATCCTCGGAAGGCTGCAGGACTATTAGGAGTACTTCCCTTCTTGATTTCCTTTTCGTGCGGTTCGATTCCTTTGAGGCTTATGCCTTTGATTTCTTCCTACTCAATCTTACGCGAGCGTTTGTTATAAATTGAAAATTTAATGATTGTAATGGCACTACAAATGTGATGCGTGATGATTTTCCCGGTATACTTGATTGGACTATTATAGTCGCACTTTGAAAGGATATTCTATTGTTCAGCTCAGTAACAGAACTTCTAAGAGCCTTGAGGCTAGGCACAGGTTGCCATGATGCTTATGAGCGATTATTCTGTAGTGTTGTTGTAATGGTAGGGTGTTGCCCACGTGTCGGTGTTGATATCCAATTTTTCCCTGAGTATTTTATATACCCAAAATACTTTCAAAATAACATATGCATGCATATATGAGCACACCCAAGAGTTTTGGTACTTTACCAAATTTTTAATGATTTTTAAACCAATTTATTGCCTATTTTTATATCATAAAATCCAATAACTATTCTCAAAACTATCATTTTGGCAAATAGCTTGTTTTTATTCTCATATTTACACCAAAATATGATTAACATAATTTTTGTACATTTTTTTTACAAATTCATTTAGTATTTTTAAAAACTAAGTTGCACATAATTGCAATATTAGCCCCTTTTAAGATTTAATTATAATTATATTTATAAAATTGACTCCTATATTTTTAATTCGATAATTATGTATTATTAATCATTTTAATACGTTTGATTTACTTCCAGAAATTATTTTTCTATTTTTATAAATTAAACAAGGGAAAAGTGGCTATTTAAAAACTAGCCCTTTTTTGCATTTCAATTTTAACCGGAATTGAACCCAATCTCAGCCTCAAACCTGAGCCCAATTCCCTAACCCAATTTAACCCAGTTACCCGACCCAATACCCATTTAACCGACCCAACCCATAACCCTTTTAATCCTGGCCGTTAATTATTTAGATCAACGACCACCATTCCCCCTTTCCTTTTTAATCCCAAATGACCTAACCCTAACCCTCATTTCTCTCAGATAGCCGCCCCCAAACTATCTCCTTCTTTCAAATGCTCCCTAGCACTCGAAACCCTAATCGCCTCCCTCGTCTTCTCCGATCAATCGCACCGGAGTCCATGGCTTCTCAGGCCATGGACAGCCTGTGTTCACCTTCCTTCCCCCCCCAAGACTTGGTTGTTCGAGATTCCGAGGTCCGACCTCAATGGTGTTCGAGCAGATCCTCCACAGATCTGTGGTTCTATGGCCTTTCCGATCGTGTTCCGATGTGTTCGAGCTTTAAGAGCCTAGCTATGGCTCAGATCTGTTCGAGACCAGACCCTTTCCAAGCCTTCTCATTTCTAGGGTTTTAGAGAAACCTAAAGCTATTCGAGGTTTTTCTATTTGTTTTCTCTTAGATCTATGCTATATCTGTGCTATATTCGATATTTCAAGGGTTTTCCCCAATTTTTTTTTCTTTTAAAATCATTTGATTTTCAAACTAGGGTTTCTGGAAAAAACTTTCTGATTCTTTCTTCTCTTTTCTTTATCTGTGTTCATTTGTGTTTATCTCGTATGTTTCTTCTATGCTACGCACGTATTTGATCTTTCACTTTTTCTTTCTGTTAAGCATGATCCTTCTATGCTTTGTATTTGTCTTGTGCCTTTAGCCTAAGCTCGCATGATTATCTCTGCTATGTAATTTTTATTGTATGTATCTCCTACTGGTTTCTTTATGTTTGCTTGCTTTATCAGATTTTTACCAAGTTCTTCCTAAGTATGTTCCATCTACTGTTTTCCTAAACTTGTATCGCTTTTTTGCTTCTAAACTTGTTTGAGTAACATGCTTTGCCTAAATGTATTCCCTACATTTCAAACTTACTGTTTGTTTAAGAAAGAGACTACTGAGTCTATTATATTCGTTGTTTTCTCATCTATGCATCTGATTCGAGTCAGAAACCCTAGTATTTGGGGCGTTTTTGACAAGCTTGACCTTGTGTCTTCTGTTTGGACTAGGGTTCCCCTCGTAACCCTGATTCTGTTTCAGACTCATTCCGAGTCTGTGAACCTAACCTTCTTGGTTACTCTGATTTCTTGCTAGTTTTACAACAACTCTCTCTTGTCTCTGCATGCTTTTTATATAACATTCTCCTCTTTCAAAAGGCCTTTGGCCAGCCTGTGATTGATTCCGAGTCCCTTTTTAAAGGGGTCTGATTGAGTGTTGATGATTTTTCTTTAAACTAAGTTCCTCCTCACCTTTCTCGGTTAGATTCATTCGTACCAAGACTCAAACTTTGATTTTTACTGGCTGTGATTGATTGCCTTTCCTTATTTTTGTCCAAACCGTGTGCTACTAAGCTATTTCCTTAAATAATGCTCTATGTATTTTCCCCTGTTATATTTCCTTGGAGAAGATTTTAAATCAAAGCCCTTTCCTTATTTATGATGCCCGTTGGAAATCAATCCCTTAACAAAAGGGAGACACCCTGTAATTGATTTTCAAATTATTTTTTTACCTTCTTCATACCTGCTTTCTGCACTATAAAAGGGGCTACCCTTTTACACTTCCGACACAGTTTTTCTGCACAAACAGACTTTCACACATTGAAATACTGAGTTTCCTCTCGATTAAACTGCTTCTCGTTTATAGTATTGAGCACTCTGCTTTCTACTCTCCTTTTCTCCGTTTTACCTTCTGAAATATTCTTGAGTTCTCATGAACTCTCAAGTGTTCTGCTGCAAACTTAAGTCTGCTCCTGCTGATTTCTTGCTGCTTGCTTACTCTGCTGTTCTATTTTTTTTTTTACTTCGCAATTGATATGTTCTTAGTTAAATAATGCCCCTTCACTATGTGTTTACTGCTTAGTCTGTTATGCTTTCCTTCACCATGTGTTTATTTCTTAGTTTGTTATGCTTTCCTTCCTCATGTTCCTGCCATTAATGTGCTTACATGAATTCCCACTTCCCTTTTCCCCTTTATGTGTTGAGCTTGACTTGGGTCTGGTGGTGTCCTAATCATCATTCAGACTCAGGTCTGACCCTCAAGGGTCTGCTCCTAACTTGTTTGACCAAATAAATGGTCAGGGGTGTGCCAGTCTGCACCTATGGCTGGGTATGACCACCATTTGTTATGGTTCCCCAATCACTTTGCACTTACTCCTAGTTCTAAGTTCTGCCCCTCTTTTGCAAGACATGCTTTGGGACCCTGGAGTTCCCTCTGAACTTGGATGCCTGAGGGCTGGATATTCCGCACTGCACTATTCTAATTCTAAATAGGTATCTTGGATGTAAGCAATGCCGGGAATTCCTAAAATTTCTTGGAACTTTGGAAACACCCTTGATAAAGAGAAGGCTTTGGAAATCTGGATCCCGGAGTCGGTTAAACACATGTTATTGGACATCAAGATTGAATTAGGCTGCTTGGATCCAGCTGTTAGCTTTTGATGTATCTTTAATTTCCAGTTTGGTTTTATTAAGTTTGTAATAATCTTTGTATGAAACTTGGGGAATATAGTAAAAGGGTGTGTGAGGGGTTTTTACTTTCTTGCATCAATAAAGGGTAGATATCATGACTTTAGGACTTTAATTTTCTTACTAGAAATCCTGCCTATAGGATTGTCCAATATTTCTGATTCAAAGTCACCATAGATACAATGCCTATAGGGTTTAACATTTAATTATGCTGCAAGTCATCTAGAAATTCTGCCTATAAGGTTTAATGTTTAATCATATTGCAAATCACTAGAGATCTTGCCTATAGGACTTAACGTTCATGTGATCAATGCATATAGAAACCATGCCTATAAGGAATGCATATGTATTAGGCAAACTGTAGGGTTAATTAACACGGTCATCTTTTACAAGTTCAATAACAGGCTTTAAAAAAATCGAAAATAGATATCATGCCTATAGGACTTTGCATCAAACTCGACTAATTCGTTTTAAGCAATAAGAGTCTGTTAATTGGTCTTTAAACGTCTTAATTCAGTAACGTTTTCAAAAGCCCCAGTCTTTTAATAAAACCCTTTGAACCAGTATACTTTTAAGTTCTTCAAATCTGCATCTCTTTCCGAAACGGTTTCTTTCTAAAGCTCTGCCTAAACATTTTACTTAGTCCCTGAAATTGTCTTTTAAAACGATTCTGCAGCTTACTTTTCCTTAGATATTTCTGTCTCTGAAACTCTTTTGCAACCATTTTTGTGTTTTATACTCGAACAATCTGATGATTCTTTTACTCATTTCTCAATTTACTGCAGTCCATACTCTCTTTTCAAAATTCTTCTGCATTAGACTACTTTTCTGAAACCAGTATTTTTAAAATCACTCGCTTAAAATACCTTAATACCTGACAACTGTATCCAAGTTGCCTAATGCAGACTTTCTGCCTAAAACACATGTGTTGAACAAGTCCGTTCGCTGCTTAAAATTTAATCTAAGACCAAACAAGTATTTGTTAAGTCATGTTAAACTAAATGATTGTTTGATTTCTGGGGTTAATTTGAGCTTGTATGATTGTTTGTTCTCCCCTCTTACTTGCTACTTATTTTGAATGTCGAGTAGAATTTTATCCTTTAAGCTCCATAAAGGCCTCCATCCCTTTCTCTCCCTTTTAGGATTAGAAGTCCTAATACCCCAGGGACTGATAGGATTGGGACGGGTAGTAGCATGCGGTAAGTAAACAATATCGTTCCGCGCTTTAATACCTTAACGGGGTGGGAAGGGTAGACATGGAGATGATGATTACACGATAACACTATGTGTACAATTAGGTAACGGTGTTGTGCGAATGATCCATGTAATGTATGAACCTAGGACCCCCTCCCTCTTCATTAGTTTTGTTATTTTCAGATTTTTTTCCAAAAGTTGCCCAAAACCTTTTCAAACTTCTGCTTCTGTTTATTTCCCTAAGTTATTTGCATCATTATTTGATCTCTTCCCTCATTGCGTATCTCTTCTTAAATTGCAAAATTGTTATCTTCTAAATTTCAGTATCTTTAAATCTTTATTTGTAATAGTTTTTTCCGTATTTGCAACACTTGCTTGTTTACCTATTTGCTTGCATTTAAAGTCACAATTGTAGCATGGCCGGGAACCACACTAGTAGATCTTGAGGGGTGCCTAACACCTTCCCCTCGGGATAATTTCAAGCCCTTACCCAACTCTGGTTTTCATCCTTAATTCTTCTTAAAGTGTCCTAATGCACTATAATCATTAGGTGGCGACTCTCCAAAATCTAAAACCCAATTCCCAAAGTGGAAATAAAGTTGTCTTCCCTAATGTCATGAATCTGATTCCGCTTTTAGGAAGAAAAAAAAGGGGGCATCGACAGTCGGGGCAGTGAATAAATTGAAGGGAGATTTACTCAGCGTGTAATCAAGGGATTTAGTAATTTATTCCAGGCAGGGGAAAGTCAATCGAACTAAGGATGGTCAGGTGTGGGCTGGTGAAAGTAATGAGGCTTGGTATTTATAAGTGTGGTTGAGCTTTCTTTTATGAGAGGGTGTCGTGGTCCAGATTGAACGTACTAAGTTGTTGGTGTTATAATCTGCTACAATTTGCCTTTATGGCAGGGTATTGTGAAATAATATTGGAGGTACAACTGTCAGATATCGCATGACGCAATGGTTTAAGATCGAATCGGAATTTCTAATATTGACGGCTCGATAAAGATGACCTTTGGAAAGGTTTAAAGTTAGCAGCAACGGTGGATTAAGTGCCACGAAGATAGATTTTATTTGAGGCAACAATTGAGCAGCAGAGTATGAGGAAGGACATGCGGGAAGTGTCAGGCGGTGTTTTAAAATTTCTAGAAGGCCAAGTATGAGAAGAAAGGTCGAGTGACCGATTAAGGAGATGAGTTCCGCCAAAGTGGGAGAGTGGCGAGGGTTGCATATGGGCTTGGTAGTAGGATGACGATGCGCCTTAAAGAGAGTTTGGATCGAATTGGGGATTTTAATGATTGGCGATTAAAGCCTGCGGGTATGATGTAAAGTATGGGCTATTATACGGTAGAAGATTGATATGGCGGAAAGGAGCTGCTTGAAATGGAGGAGGGTGCAGCATAACCCTGAATTTGGAAGGATGTTGTCGCGCATTCACTTGATGTCCGCGAGGGGCGAATGGACTTGTGCAACTGGAAGGTGAGCTCGGACTCAGGATAGGCTATTGGTGTCATAGTCAATGTGCCCCGTGCAGCGTCGTGGGAAGATGTCGGGAGGTGATTCCCCTAGGTGAGTTATTCCCCGTGAGTAGATTAGCATTCGCGTGGTTGGCAAAGCTTCTGCAAGGAATTATATTGGTTGTTCAACAAAGAGATCGGTCGTACGAATGTGGATAGAGACTTAGAATATGAAAGATGGGGATTTACAGGACGATCTCGAGATATTTTGATAATTGGTGGCGCGAGGTTAAGTCAATAAGAGGTAAAAAGGTCGGGCGAAATCAAGAATGGTGAAATGATGGCTTCAAGCCAAGTGGGAGATTCCCACCGCTTATGATTGGGTTATATGATTAACTACTTGCATGATTTCTGGTTATTAGCATATTGATGGATTAATCAAGCTACGAGAAAAGACCATAAGTAGTAAATTGAGCGGAGGAATTATTAAGGATATGCTATGGTTAGCCTTCTTGGCTCACGTTCGGACTTGGAAAAAAGGTTCAGGATTTATGCCTGGTATAGATACAGGTTTCAGAGGAAGTGATTTCGCCGGGTGCTTGACCGAGAGGGTATTCGTGTGTTATAAGAATTATGGAGTGAATTATAGTTGGGACCAAGTCAGGGTAGGTGGCTCTCAGCAACGATCCTAGTGGAACTCAAAAGATAAAGTATGGTACCTAATGATTTCAAGCCTATAAGTACAACTAAGAATCAAGCTCTGTAGCAGCTTATGAGAAGGTGCCCAGAATGTTCTATGATGTGTTACCCTGTGGTGTAGCATTTGAGAAATGTGAAATAATTCATGAGATTTGAGACAACATGGTCTCACTATTCAAGGTCACTCGGGGTGAGTGTAGAGGGACTATGTTATGTGTTGAAGAGAGTTAGTATTAATTCCAAAGCAATCAAGGATAAATTGGAAGGAAAGGGATTGATTAGCCATAGTTGAATTTGGCATGTTGGGGTCTGTGATCCGTTCATTCAGCGTGATCGAGTTATGTGTTTGATTTGTGGCGGTACGTGTGAGTTTTGTCGGCTGCCGTAATTGATAACACTCTAAACCATTCTATTGTTATGGCTTGTTATGTGGAAGCAGATTCCGGAAGGGCTGTGGCTTGGACCACTACTTGCAGATTTGCATATTCTACGATTATGGGAATTTACCTGTGAGTTGCTATGATTCTCCCGAAGTGAGTTAAGTGAAAAGTTCTATATGATGAAGTGTTAAAATATTAATGATTTCGGAGTTATGATGAAAAATCGTGTTCTATCGTATGTTGGCACGTTGGGTGTAGTGAGTAGCATGGAAATACGAAGTGAGGATCAAGGTTGCAGTTCACTGTTCACAAGGATGTCACGGGCTCAGATGAATAAGGAAAAGGTTGAATGATTAAAGTAAGTCGGGGTTGTCTTCAGCGTCACCTGAGATTGGTATTTTGTAACGAGGGCTTGTATCATACTTAATGATTCTTGATCGCTCATCAACGTTAGTGCGGTCGGTAGGTGGAGGTAAGACCCAGTTAATTGTTATGGTAGATTGTGGGAATGTGTTCCACAGGAGGATTGCATAAATGTGGCACGACGCCACTTGATTGATTAAAGATATAGACCAAGTATGAAGAATTGTGATGATATCGTTAAATTGAGAATTTATGCCTGGAGGGTATATTGTATATTGGGTTATGAATTGAGGAGGTTGCTCCGGTTATGATGGTTATTCTTATGTGATATGAGGCAAAAGGGTGTTACTACCGACCTTTGAAAGGTCATTGGCCAAGTTGGTGCAATCAAAAATCGGCTTGAGATTAGTGGATTGATTTATATGTGAATAGGACTTTATATCGGGCCAGTTGTGTTCGCTTCAGGGAGCATTCCCTATCGAGGAACAGTCGGGGTGTTATTTTGTCATCAACTATTCCTGGTAATGATGTAATGCGCCATATGAGTTGTGAGACGGCTTGATAAATTTTATGCGTTGAGGTTCCGCGTGGCAATGATGTATTATGAGCAAGATGGCTCTTGAGATTCAGACTGTATATCGCACCTCAGTTGTGCTTGAGTTTTGTAGCCTATCGCGCTATATGTCCCCTCAAGGATGGCATTATGCACTTAGCGTGCTTGTGATCTAGATTTGGTATTTCATCGCAATGAGAAAATTAGCTCGATATGTATCTCCTTATGTGAGTTCTACGTATGGATCGGGTGGCACGACGTTATGGTTATATCGTGAGGATCGGGTGGCGCACCGCCATGGTTATATTGTGAGGATCGGGTGGCACGCCGCCATGGTTATATTGTAAGGGTCGGATGGCACGCCGCCATGGTTATGCTATATGGATAGGGTTGCACGCCGCAACAATGTGATGATGAGTGTAGTTTTCTATATGCTAATTTTGTATGTCCTGCTTCATATTTTCTAAGGAAAGTCTGTAGTAGCACGGAAGTTAGGTAATTCCTTCCAGAGTTCGATTTCCTGTTTGTGTTGTGTTCGGATTGGTGGCCTATTGGCACATTGTGGCGTCATATGAGACTTGTGATCGCATTCGGAGTGGCTTATTGCCTGAGCAGTTCGTACTGGGTAAGATGAGATTGTGGGATTTAGGATCAGTGCAATCTGATTATAAAGTATATTATGGAGCAAAGATCATTATTTGGTTCAGAATGTGGTAATGTTTCTTATCATAAGTATAAACTCGATGGTCGGTTGACTCAGCAGTTGATTATGAATTTCAGCATCTCATCCGTCGTGGCAGTATTGTAATAGTTAGAGTAAGACCTATGTAGGTTATGAGGTTCAATGGGAGCATCGGATTCGTGGAATTTTGATTAATTCAAACAGAAATATTATTGTGGTCCTATGAGTAAACTGATGCAAAGTATGAATTCCGCGGAGTTATGCAGTCATGTTTGAGTACAGCGTATAGTGATTGATACAGTGATCGTATGTTGGAAACAGGCCTGGCATAGAATTCCGGATGTTGGAATTGGGCTCTAAGGCTTATTTGCTTATATAAAAGGGAATATCTTCAGAATTTATCGAGCCAATGTGCTCAGCTAAGTTGTGGTAGCACGGGGAGGTGCATGAGAAGTTAAACATCAATTTCAGACTACTTCAGTATATTTCTCACCACGTTCGAGGACGAACGTATGTTTAACTGTGAGAGAATGTAACGACTCGACCGGTCATTTCGAGCCCTAGCACATCATTCAGCGGTCTGAGGCCATGAACAGCTTCATTTTAGGTATTGTGACTTGTTCGCATGGTCGGAATTAAAATTCAGGAAGATCGGAGTTAAATTTAAATGAAAACTCTCATTTGAGAAGCTTAAAGTTGAAAGAATTAACTAGGATTGGAATTCTGAGTAAACGACCTCGGAATCAGGATCTGAAGGTTCCAGTAGGTTCGTATGATGATTTCGGACTTGGGTGTATTCCCGGATTGGATTTTGGATAACCCGGGAGCGTTTTGGCGCCTATTATGGAAGTTAGCATTTTAGAAGGAATTTCTTAAGTTTGGCTTGAAGTGCATTTCAATGTTATCGATGTCCGTTTGGGATTCCGAGTTTGGAAATAGCTCAGTATGGTGATTCTGGAGTTGGGAGCGCGATCGGAAGTGAATTCGGAAGTCTGTAGGTCATTTTGAAGCCATTTGGCTAAAGATAGAAATTTGAAGGTTTTTGAGAAGTTTGACCGGAGGTTGACTTTTTGATATCGGGGTCGGAATCCAATTCCGAAAGTTGGAGTAGGCCTTAATGTCAAATATGATTTGTGTGCAAAATTTGTGGTCAATCAGACGTGATTTGATAGGTCTAAACATCGGAAATAGAAGTCTGAAATTTCAAAGTTCATTAAGCTTGAATTGGGGTGTAATTCATGATTTTAGCGTTATTTGATATGATTTGAAGCCTTGAGCAAGTCCGTAATGTATTTTGGGATTGGTTGGTATGTTTGGTTGGGGTCTCGGGGGCCTCGGGTGGATTCCGAATGGTTAACGGATTGATTTTTGCCTCGTGAGGACTGCTGGTTTGCTGGTATATGTGCAGCAGATTTTTACTCTATGCAATCGCAAGAGAGAGTATGTGATCGCATAGAGCAAGAGTTGAGGGGCTGGAGTTGGTCTATGCGATCGCAATAGGCTGAATGCGATCGCAGAAGAAGGAGACCTAGGCATATGGGATCGCAGTGTTGTTTCATGCGAACACATATAAGGAATTTGGAGGTAGCAGATTTGCCCTATGCGATCGCGGAGCTGTGGTTGCGATCGCATAGAAGGGTCGTCTGGGCAGTGATCTTTTAAAATCGGGTTTTGGCTCATTTAACCTCGTTTTCTTCCATGGGAGCCGACTTGGAGCAACTTTTTAGCGCCATTTTCATCACCAATCTTTGGGTAAGTGATTTCAACTGATTTTTAGTTAAATACAAGTTTATATACAGATTTAGGCATTTAAATTAGAGTAAATATTGAGGTTTTGGTTGAAAACCTAGAAAATTATAATCTTGGATTTTAGCCACGATTTTAAGTATGGAATTAAGAGAAAATTACGTATTTGAGTTCCTAAGGTCATGGGTAACCTTTATCTTCGAAAAATTTTGGATTCCGGGCATGTGGGCCCGAGGGCATTTTGGTCATTTCACTAAGCGGAGTTGGGAATTTGTATAGTCTGAATTGTTAACAAGTATTTGAGCATGTTCTCATTAGTTTGTCGTTAATTGGCTAGTTTTGGAGCATTGTGCGTTGGTGCAAGTCTTCGAAAGAATGTAGAAATGCCGGTTATAAGTCTTCGGAACGAGGTGAGTCTCCTTTCTAATCTTGTGAGGGGAAATTTACCCCATAGGTGAAATAATTAATTATGTACTCCTATTTGTGGGGGCTACGTATGCACGAGGTAACGAGAGTACGTGCGTAGCTTTATGCTGTGGTTCGGGTAGTCTAGGACCTAAAAAGCATGTTATACTTAGATTAACTGTGAACCCATTGATAGTTTGAATTGTTTAAATCACCTTGAATTGGTAAAGGAATTTAAAAAGATATTTAATATTAATTTTCCCTAAAATGTTAAAAAGAGAAATTTGTCTATTTGGATTATCATCCTCGATAAACTCTTAGCTTCCTACTTGAGCAAGTACTTTACGTGTGTTTGCGTCGCATGGATGATTCGCGAGCTGGATATGTGTTTATTTATGGAACGGGCCGAATGCCTCGGTGAGAATAGATGCATCTATGGTTCGTGACGCTCGACCCTCAGCAGTGCACAATTTATATTTATGTTGGAGTGGGCCGTCGACCTCAGTGTGATTTGCGCATGTCTATCTGTTGTTTGAAAATTGTAAATGTGCAATTGGCCCTACGTGGCTTGATATAAACTGATAAGATAATAAAGAATAAACCTTGGAGGCCCTTGATTTGTTGTTGAAGGTGTTTACCTATTTTCTGGCTTCACAATTAGAACTTCTATATAAATCCATGATTCTCCTCGCACTTATAGAATATTGTTAATTGACCTCTAGTGAGTGTCGAAGTTGGCCATCTCGTCTCTATCCCTTCGGGATTAGGCGGAATACTCACTGAGTACACGTTGATTACGTATTCATACTACACTTCTGTACATTTTTATTGCACAAGTATATATACCTCTAGCAGCCTATTGGGCGTAGCAGTATGGATGACGCTGGGACAAGGTGAGCTGCATCATTCGAGGTAACCACAGCTAGGGTAGTCCCTTCCAGTATATTGTATTTACTTTACATCCACTGTATTTCGGACGGATGTTGTATTTTATTTCTCTTATCAGTAGTTGCTCATGTACTTGTGACATCAGGTTTCTGGGATAGTTTTCAACGGATTTGTACTAATTGTTATTATTTAAGTTTGAATTCAAGTAGTGAACTTCTTTTTATAAAAATGAAAGGAAAAACCTTAGATTTTCAAAAGTATTAAAAGAGGAATTAATTGATAAGTTAGTTGGCTGGCCTGACAGAAGTGTCCGGCGTCGTCGTGACTCTTAGTGGATTTTTGGTCGTGACAATAACTATTGCAAGGAAAAAGGAATTCATCATCAGAAAACTCTGCCCAAGACACCTCAATTGAATGGTTTGATAGAGAGGATGAATAGAACTATAGTTGAGAGAGTTAGATGCTTACTTTCAGAGGCTAAACTTCCGAATACATTTTGTGCGGAAGCACTTAACACGGTTGCCTATGTTATTAATTTGTCTCATGTAGTTACTTTGGATGGTAATGTCCCAGACAGAGTTTGGTTTGCCAAAGATGTTTCTTATGATCACCTGAGAGTTTTTGGTTGTAAAGCTTGTGTGCATGTTCGTAAAGATGAAAGATCAAAATTAGATGTCAAAACTAAGCAGTGCATCTTTATCGGTTATGGCCAAGATGAGAGTGAGTATCGTTTTTATGATCCAGTTGACAATAAAATTATTAGAAGTCGTGATGCAATATTCGTTGAAGACCAAACTATTGAAGATATTGATAAAGCTGAGAAGATAGATTCTCAGAGTAATGAGAGCTTAGTTGATATTGATCCAATTTCAATTGCTAAGACATCTATTTCACATGAAGGTACCCAAGATAATGATGGATATAGTAATCAAGATCAAAATTATCATCATGGTGTAGATGTTATCAATGCTCCAGTTGATGAAGTTGTGGCTGATCAACAACTAATTCCTGCACAGGTAACTACTTTGAATGTTCCTGAAACTTCTCTTAGAAGATCTACAAGGGAGAAGCAAAAATACATGCGATATCCTCCTGATGAGTATGTAGTTTTGACTAACATAGGAGAACCTGAGAATTATGATGAAGCCATGCAAGTTACTCACAAAGATCAGTGGATCAAAGCGATGGAAGACGAGATGAAGTCACTCCATGAGAATGGCACATATGAGTTAGTGAAATTGCTGAAAGGTAAGAGAGCTTTATCTAACAAATAGATATTCAGAATAAAGCAAGATAACCATACCTCTACGCTTAGATACAAGGCGAGGTTAGTTGTTAAAGATTTTGGCCAGAAGAAGGGAGTTGACTTTGATGAAATTTTCTCCCATATTGTGAAGATGTCTTCTATTCGTATGGTTCTAGGCTTAGTTGCAAGTCTAGATTTAGAGGTTGAGCAGATGGATGTCAAGACTGCTTTTCTTCATGGTGATTTAGATGAGGAGATTTATGTGGAGCAACCTGAGGGTTTCGTAACTTAAGAAAAAGAAACTGATGTCTGCAAATTAAAAAAGAGCCTGTATGGATTGAAACAAGCTCCAAGGCAATGGTATTTAAAGTTAGATTCTGTCATAGAAGAACAAGGGTATTCTTCCAGAAGTTCTCTAATGATGATTTTATTATTTTATTGCTTTATGTAGATGACATGCCTATTGTTGGCAAGAATAAATCCAGAATTGCATTCCTTAAGAAGCAGTTGAGCAAATCATTTGCGATGAGGGACTTGGGGCCAGCAAAGAAAATCTTGGGCATTCCAATCCACCAACACAGAGATAGAAAGGAGTTATGTCTGTCCCAAAAGCAATACATTGAGAAGGTACTCAAGAAATTCAATATGACAGATGCAAAAGTGGTTACTACTCCTCTTGCTAAACACTTCAAATTGAGTATTAGTCAGAGTCCCTCTAGTGATGAAGAGAAAAAGGAGATGTCTCGTATTTCTTACTCTTCTGCCGTTGGTAGCTTGATGTATGCTATGGTTTGCACTAGACCAGATATCGCACATGTCGTTGGTACTGTCAGTGGATTCCTTTCTTATCCTGGAAAAGAACATTGGGGTGCAGTAAAATGGATATTAAGGTATTTGAAAGGTACTGCAGATTTGAAGCTATACTTTGGCAATGATATGCCTGAACTTGTTTGTTACACAAACTCTAATTTAGGAGGCAATCTTGATAATTCAAGATCCACTTCCAGTTATTTGATCACTTTTGCAGGGGGAGCTGTTTCTTGGCAATCTAGACTACATAAGTGCATCACTCTATCTACTACAGAAGCCGAATATATTGCTATCACAGAAGGTGCCAAAGAACTATTGTGGATGAAGGAGTTTATTAATGATCTTGGCTTTGAGCAGCCATGGTACATCTTATTTTGTGATAATCAAAGTGCTATCTGTCTCACGAGGCACTCCACTTTTCATTCTAAGACCAAACATATAAATAAAAAGTATCAATGGATAAGAATGGCCGTGGAAGAGAAATTATTTGAGGTTGAGAAGATACACACTGATGAAAATTCTTCGGATATTCTGACATTAGCGGTGGTCGCAGATAAACATGAATTTTATAGAAAATTGGCAGGCATGAAGCATGTCAATAGTTCCTCTACTTAAAGACATATATGGCCCCTTGGCTGGAGGGGGAGTTTGTTAGGCTCATGCCCATGTTGTCCAGCCAAAGGCTCAATGGACTAATCCTATTCTCTTTTGGTTTTCATTCTTATTTGGAATTGGATTCGATTTATTTCGATTTTGAGTGGGTTTTGGCTTTAAGAGAAAGCGTCACTCATGATCTATAAATAGGACAACCTTGGAAAATTATTCTATACTCATTGATACAAGTCTTTGAAAGACTTAAGCACATAAGAGTGATTTTTTAGAGAGCTTTCGTCAAGAGAGAAGAAAAATATTTATTTTGCTGCAGATTTTTATTCCGACCAGCCAATATCCAAATCACGTTTATCGAATCGTTAACCGTTGGATCGAGCTGAAACTTTGACTGAATGTTGGCAACATCATGTCTTAAATTTGAACGGTGGAGATCGGATTTGGAGGGTCATAGCATCTGATTTTGAGCTTTGAACAACAGCTTTATTTTTGTGGGTTCTTCTCTTTCTTCAATTGATTAATTGTTGCTCTTATTGCTATTGTTGCTACGTGTTTGGCATTTTTTGTGTAGCCAATTTGGAGAACTTTTGTAACCCTCTTACTGTTATAGTAGAGCTTTTGGATCTTAGTGATCCCGTGATTTTTACCTTCGATTTGAAGGATTTTCCACGTTAAAATTTGGTATTCTTTATCTTTTTTATTTTCGAATTTGCCTCTCCCTCTTTTTTACACACCAGTATATATAACTTAAACCCAAATTTCTAAGACATTATGGTCCGATGCTAAAACTAAACAGAGAAACATGATACCAAGTTTTGTTGTTTAAATTAAAAGCCAGCAAAAACTTTTCAGTGTGGATTTTGATTGCGAAGCAGCTTAATTTTTCGCCTAAATTGCAAATGACGTAACTTCATAGATCGCTTTTAAGTTGCATTTGTCCAATGCTTACAAGTCGACGTTATGTCGTAACTTGTAAAATCATATAAGTCACAATTAGATGCGTCGCAATCGAAATGCGGTCTACAATTTACATTTTATAAGTCGCATTATGTAATTGTCAACAATTTTCTTTTATTGTTTCCGTCTATCTTAAGTCGCATCCTATTAATAAGTTTTACATAATTCTTGTATTTCCTTAAAAACAATACAGCACTGGAATTAAATTAGCCAAAAGTGCACACTTTGGAAAATTTGCCAAGCATTTCTGTAATTTCATAGGGGTTGTGCTTTTTCCTATCCTTTCTCTTTTTGAATTGTACCCAACTCATAAAAAAAAAATCTGCAAAAGTAGGAAGTTCTTTAACCGGATAGTTGAAAAATACCAAGTGCAAGGTACATGATGCACATTTCAGCCTTTTGACGTTCAACCAAGTATCTCAATATAGGAACCAAAGCCCAATGTTGCCCCAATCTTACCTTCTGAATTTTTTTTTAAGGACCAAGCTCTTTCTGCTATGAACATGTTGTAATTTTTTTGTTCTTTTTCGTTGTATATAACAAGCACCCATAGAACTTGAATTGAAACTTACATGTATTCTTATAATAATGTGAAAAAAATCAATTTTCGTTACTGTATTAAGTAGCACTGCAGCAGAGGCGGATGCAAATTAAGTATGGGCACCGAATTCAACTGAACCCCGTACTTTTAGCGCGGAGCATAAATTTATGTTTAAAAATTCATTAATATTGCAATATATAGCAATATGAACTCATAACTTTAAAAATAAAATAAGTTCAATTCTAAAAACCTTAAAAGTTGAACCCATAAAACGAAAATTCTTGATCGGCCGAATCCTAACTGCAGTGCTAGTTATCCTTACCAGTCCAGATAGATGTTTATCAAGGCTAAACATACCCGTGTTTACACTAAACGAGGCTGTTTATCCTTAAGATTACAGATTAAAGTGAGCCACATCACTTAACCATAGTTTATAAATCTTTATATAACGGACAAATGCCTTTTATTTATTAATTTGATGTAAATATTGAATGTAGTCAAATTGTTTCTCTTAGCGAGTCTATTCTACACTAGCACATGCTCGGAAACTAGAGAGTTTGTGGTTCAGTAATACTTCCTTATTAATAGGACCTAACTTATACATACATTATATAGCAAATTGTACTGTTACTGTTAGTATAGTTTAACCACATGTACATTACTTACCTCCTTTTTGTGTTACCGACTGACCTTTGTTTTACCAAATTACTCATAATTGACTTTTTCTTATTGTGTATTGTTTTCATGGATATTGTTAATCATTGATGTAAGTTATCCGGCAGAAAAAGCATAAAAGAGCATTTCGGTGCACAAAACATCCAGCATTTATGCAGTGATCGGGAAAGGGCCGTACCCTAAGGGAATGTGATGTATGTCTTCCCAAATAGCTGATTTCATAGTTTGAACCCGCAACCTATAGATCACACATAATCAACTTTACTATTGTCTGTTGCTCTAAAGATCCCCTCCTGGTAGAAAAAGAATGAATAATATATTGTCTTAAGGTTGGCTTCTTGGTTCTCTTTTTACCCAAAGCAAACTCAAATTGAGGTTTGTCAATCCAAAGGGTTGACAAGAGCAAGTTGGGTGTACATTTTTTTCCTAAACTATGAGAAGATTATCCACTATAATTTAGTAAAATTGTTCTTTTTTCCTCTTCTTACCATGAATTATTGGACCAATACATTGCTTTTTAGAGCGTCACCCAATTATATTCGAGATGTCAGCAAGTTGGGCAGCTCTAAGATTTTTTATATTCCGTGAAAGGCAGGCTGAAACTAATTAGCTTTTGAAGACTTTGTCAAGTCTTTCGCTGCAATAAATTAAGTGCCAAAAAAGTGAAGTGTTCCTCTCCCATAACAAATACATTGAAAAAAAGTTAATCTTCTCTATAAAACAATAGTACAAAATAGCATCTGCTGTCAATGGAGTATGATTAAATTACTTTTTATGGCTAGTATTACTAGACAAGTTGAGTCATCTATTGTATCTTTACCTAGTTCATTGTCATAGGAAAGACATTAATTGTCATTTTTTCCCCATTTATTAATAACACAAATGATGAGTTTTTGTGCTCGATCTCTTTTTGCGGCTGATAAGCAAGTTGGAGTTGAAAATTAACGACATTTGAAGTGGGATGGTTTCATTTGGAATTAGCATTTTGGACTATTTTGCATGAGAAAAAAGACTGAAATATATATGTTGCAAGAATATGGAAAATAAGTCATAAAAGAAAACAAACTTCATAGATGAAAGGAAATTTTGTTAGTTCAATATTTGTTTCTGATAGATCTATACCAGAGAATCAGAAAACACAAAAACCTGTAACCAAAGATGAAACTTAACATAATACCTATGTTAATCCACTTGTGTGACTCCTCTAAACCACGTCGCGTCAATAACTGTTCACCATACATTAGGCAAACTCCATCAACTTTCTGTATACACTTGAGTTTCCCATTCTCTCCTCCATACTCATTGATCAAGAAACATTCAAATGGATACTTAAACAGACTCAAATAGTGCACAAATAGCCAGAAAACTGGAATTGATTCCTTCGATATAAAGTACCCCGAGAACAGGAAAAATGCACCTATTAGGCAACCGATAAATGACATTCCTAGGAGGAAATTTGGCACTAGTGCTGAACATGCTGCCACGAATGAATTCCCCATCGCGAAAATCATCCATGACACAAGAGTATAGTACGCGAATGCACTGAATTCGTACCTTAATCCTACTAGCCAGTAAACTGGTATAGCATAGAGAAGAGCAACTATTAAAAGGAAAGGGAGGAAGACTATAGTGTTAGCTATGTTGTATGTATAAATTCTATAGGCTCCTCTACATGTTTCCCTCATTAGTATTCTCCTCTCTTCTAAGAAAATTGGTAGAGCTTCTGTGTTGGATGATAGCAAGAATGTGAGACTAAAAGCAAAGAATCCAACTTGAGATTGCAGCTCCAAATTCTTTGTGTTGCTATAAGCATTAAAAAATATTGATCCCAAGATTAGTCCCACAAGTAATGCTTGGATTACCTTAGCCAAGAAAAGTTGTTTTGTTCTGAAAATATTCCTGCAGAATCTCTGACTCAGAATTACTACTTCCTTCAATGGAGAATTGGAGTAAAGAAGATGCTTTTCTTCAGCAATTTTGTTAGGCATATGATCACTTTCTGCTTCTGTTTCACATTTTTCAATGTCAATTTCTCCTGAATGTAGGCTTTCTGTAATATCTATTGCAAATTCAAGAACATTTACATGCTGAGGAATGAAATGTCCAGTTGATTTAAGCTTCTCTTCAAGTAGATGCAAAGAACCATTGTGAAGGACAAATCCATTTGAGAGCAACACAGCTTTATCAAACAGTTGAAGAATTCGAAAACCAGGCTGATGGATAGTTAATATAATTGTCTTACCTTGATTCTTGGCCATGGTTTTTAGCAAATACATTAAATGAAAAGCTGAAGCAGAATCAAGACCTGAAGTTGGTTCGTCGAGTAGAATAACAGCAGGATCATGGACTAATTCAACCCCAATTGCAACTCTACGTTTCTCACCACCCGAAATTGTCCTGCTTGAATCACTCCCAACTTTCATACTACCAACATGGTCTAAACCAAGCTCATTCAACAGCTTTGTTACTCTATCTTTGGCCTTATCGTCCCCCTCACGAAGCCTGAATCGTGCACTATACATCAAAGTTTCTTCAACTGTGAGAAGTGGGAAAAGAGCTTCATCTTGTGTAACAAAGCCAGATATTCTCCTGAATTTTGCAGGCTTCATAGGCTGGTCATTGACAAGAACATGACCAGAAAATCTTGAGGGACCGACATTTCCTGCTAGAATATCCAACAGTGTTGTTTTTCCTGCTCCGCTTGGACCAGCAACTGCTGTAATTTCCCCTGGTTTGGCTTCACAAGTCACATTCCTTAGAATGTAATTACTAGTCTTGTTGTTGGTACCCAACTTTTTAACTAACCATTTAAACTCATTATATTTTGGAGGTAGTTTGTAGGAAAGATTTCTGGCTTCAATTTTGTAATTTGATGTCTTGACAGGTAAATCCATGGGGAGAAAAGATAGAAAAATAGCTCTGGAAAGTGAAAGTGAATAAGGTAGATGAACTAACTCAACAAAAATGGCTCTTTTATATACTTGTTTGCCAGCAAACTAATGTCAAAATATTTGCATGCATGTACTAAGTATGAGACTTAAGACCTATTCATGGGATTAGTATAATAATATATAAGCTGGCTATTATATACAGTTTTATAACACAAGAGGGCACATGAATTGTGTTGGGCATGGAAATGCAAGTCATGAAGTTGGCTAAGTAGTCATTTTTGACAGTTTCAAAAAGAATTTGCAACTGAAATGGAGTTTGGTTAATTATTTTGTCTGGTTCACTATTATTATGAGTTAGGAATTTGGCAATTTCCAGGACTGACAAAAATGGATAGAAGTTATACTTAAATGAATAGACCTTAAATAGAGGAGTTGGTGTTACCAATGATATAGGATAAGGTAAGAGTACTACCATTAAAATCTTCATTTATTTGATATGCTAAAGTCAGCACTGACACTTAAATGAAAATTTCTACTATGCGGTTACGTACTATTTCACCAAGCAAACATGTATCATGTAGCTATATTGACACAATAGTGTGACTAGTTCTTTTTTTTGATTTGGTGTTTTGTGTGTATATTGTAACTGTTGGATGAGTTGGATATATATGATGCACATAGCATGTGATTCTGAATCTTTTTTACCTGTTAAACTGTTAGGAAGTATCTGAATTCCAAATAAACTATGATGAATTAGTTATATTTTTTTATAAGAATGTGTGAGAGATCGTGTGTAAACCTTTTTGGATTAGAATAAAGTACAACAAATGTTTCTATAGAGAAAAGCAAAAGGCGGTCTTATACGATTGAGTATTTAAAGTTTGAAAGATTTTATAAGCTCTATATATTTCAATGGGTTTTTAAAAAAAATGAAGGATAAACATATGAAAAAGGCAAAAAGGAAATTATATTATTTGAAACGGAAGTGGTATAACATAAAACTTTTGCTTTTTTTCTCTTCTCACATTAGATAAATATAAAAAGTAGAACTCCTGCGACTTATTATTTGAACAATTCTTATTGAAAGCAGACTTTGTTCTGTCGTACATCAGTCTATATCATAAACCAAGTATTATCATTGAAGCAGTACACTCGAATAAATCGGGACACAAAAGTTGAACTATTTTGTATAGGGTCAAATTTGACCCTCAACGTCTCTGCGCCGATGGGTATGTCCAGTGAGTATACGTCAACTAAAGTCAGGGTACGACTTGGACGTGGGGATAAAGGCGACGTCGTTTAAAACTCAGTGTCTTCACTAAGAAGACGCTACCTACTTTTGTACCTTTATGATTATTTCGAGGAATGTCTCCTGCTATATAAAGGAGACCTTCACATTGTAAAAGGGGCATCATTGTTATTCTCGAATAATACAACTCTCTGATTCTCTCCTACTCTCTCCCTATCTCTATCTCTAACGAATACTTTCTCTCGAGTTTATATTATCATTTTATATTATCAGATCTACAATAACAGCTTCATTATTCATCTCTAGGTCTTATTATATTTGATTACGATTTACCTTCATTTACTTTTGATTGTTTTAAGCTTACAAAGTATATTGATAACTTTTGAGCCAAACAATTTGGCGCCGTCTGTGGAGATTTCGAGAATCAAAATCATAGTATCCCCCTAGAGAACAACCAACTACCATTCTCTACACCACACAAAAACAAAAGATGACCGAATAACACAAGAATGAAAGCAATAGTGGGTGTTACAGCCAATCTCTTTGGTCCTCTCAACGAGGCCGATGACGAGGGCATCTTGAATGCAACCCCTAGCATCACACCAGGTGCAGAGATCTCACCTTCCCAATCCGAAGATCTGACGATCTTGCATGAAAAAAGAGCTTCCACATCTGCGGCTAAGGAAGCACCCTCGGTGGTCAAGAAGCTACTGGAAGAATGGCTAACAAGTACTCTAAGTGGCTTGGTTGAGAAGTCACCGCAAAGTAACGTCAGGTGTATACCAACGGTAGGCATCTCTGCTGCCATGGGTGAACCTGAGGTTGTACGAGCAAATAACAAGCCTATCGAGGCACAGACCAACGATGGCACGCTAACAGCCATCCTAAAGAAGATGGAAGAAATGGAGAATGTGTGTGGATTTCACCGACCTGAACAAGGCATGCCCAAAGGATTCATTCCCGCTACCCCACATCGACCAATTGATCGACGCCACCGCAGGACATGAACTGTTGAGCTTCCTAGATGCCTACTCCGGCTACAATCAAATCATGATGGCCGAGGAGGACCAGGAGAAAACGACTTTCATCACCCACCAAGGGACATATTGCTACAAGGTAATGCCCTTCGGGCTCAAAAATGCAGGGGCTACGTACCAAAGACTGGTCACCAAAATGTTCAAAGAGCAGCTCGGTAAGACCATGGAAGTCTATATCGACGATATGCTGGTGAAGTCGACAAGGAAAGAAGACCACATCGACCATCTGAAAGAAGCCTTCGGGATATTGAGAAGGTACGGGATGAAGCTGAACCCCGAGAAATGCGCCTTCGGCGTAGCCTCAGGAAAATTCTTAGGATTTCTCGTATCACAACGAGGCATCGAGGTCAACCCAGATCAGATCAAGTCAATAGACACAATACCTGAGATTTGAACAGCAAAAAACAGGTACAAAAGCTGACGGGGCGAATAGCCGCCCTATCTAGGTTCATCTCACGATCCTCCGACAGGTGCCATAAATTTTTTAATGTGTTGAGAAAGGACAATGGGTTACAGTGGAATGAGGAATGCGTCGAAGCCTTGAGAATATTGAAAGCATACCTATCTTCGCCACCACTGCTGGTCAAAGCAAGTCCAGGCGAGCCCCTGCTGGTGTATCTGGCCGTATCTGGGGCCGCCGTGCACAGTCTTGGTTCGCGAAAACGAAGGTACGCAATCTCCTATTTACTATATTAGCAAAACCTTAGTGGACGCCGAAACACGGTATCCACACCTTGAAAAGTTAGCTCTGGCATTGGTCGTAGCTTCATGGAAGCTCCGACCCTTTCAGTGCCACCTCATAAAAGTAGTAACGACCTTTCCCTTGAGAAGCGTTCTACATAAGCCTGAATTATCAGGAAGGCTCACCAAATGGGCCATAGAGCTTAGCGAGCACGATATCTCATATCACCCAAGAAACGCCATCAAGTCGCAAGTACTTGCCGACTTTGTAGCCGATTTCAGCGCAGAAATACTGCTTAAGGCGGAACTAGAGGCACGTCGTGCCCCCTCCAAAACCGACCTATGGACTCTTTACACTGACGGCACCGCTAATACCTCGGGATCGGGACTGGGACTCGTTCTCGAGGTCCCCACGGGCGAAATAATTTGCCAGTCCATAAGATGCCCCAAAATGACTAACAACGAGGTCGAGTACGAGGCTGTTATTACAGGTATAAAACTAGCCATCAAATATGGGGCTCGACGACTCGTTCTCCATTGCAATTCCCAACTCGTAATGAACCAAGTCACTGGGACTTACCAAATCAAGGAGCAGAGATTGCAAAAATACCAGTCAGAAATTTGCAGATTAATGACCGAGTTCGACGAGTGCCGCTTCGAACAAATTCTGAGGGCACGCAACGTTGAAGCAGACAGTTTAGCAAAATTGGCCGCAGCCACTAAAAACTTCAACAAAGAAAGCGTGGTCACCCTCCTCCATTCAACCATTGATCACACTGAGGTACTCTCTTTAAATTTGACTTGGGACTGGCGCAACCAATTTGTATCCTATCTGCAGGATGGGACACTCCCACTCGACAAAAAAGAAGCAAAGAAGCTCCACGTACAGGCCGCCCGGTATTGCCTGATAAACCACGAGCTATACAAAAGGACGTTTGGCGGACCCCTGGCCAAATGCCTAAGGCTACGCCAAACGAGGCCAGTACTCGAAGAGGTACACGAGGGTCACTGCAGCGCCCACACAGGTAACCGCTCCCTCGTGCGCTGCATAATACGGGCCGGCATTTATAGGCCCACTATGAAGAAAAAGGCAGCGGAATACGTTCGCCGATACGAACAATGCCAAAAGTATGCTCCCATGATACACCAACCAGGAGAACCCATCCACTCAGTCACTTCCCCATGGCCTTTCATCAAATGGGGAATGGACATAGTCGGTCCCCTACCAACGGGACGAGGAAAGGTACGATTTCTATTAGTTTTAACTGACTATTTCTCCAAGTGGGTGGAAGCAGGTGTGTACGCCCAAATACGCGAACAGGAAGTCATCGCTTTCATATGGAAGAATATCATCTGCCGTTTCGACATCCCCAAGGAAATCAGCTGCGACAATGGGCGACAGTTCATTGGCCAAAAGACGACAGAGTTCTTCGACAAATGGCATATTAAGCGAATACTCTCCACGCCATATCACCCCGCCGCCAACGGCCAAGCAGAGTCTTCCAACAAAACAATACTGAACATGCTGAAAAAGAAACTCGAGGAAGCCAAAGGGCTATGGCCCGAGCTACTACCAGAAGTGTTATGGGCACACTGGACCACACCCAAATCCTGCACAGGAGAAACACCGTACTCACTAGTCTATGGAACCGACGCGGTCATACCATCGAATTCGGCGAACCAAGCTTGAGGTATTCACATACCAGCGGAGCAGACATAAACAGACTTCAAGACCTCAATGAGGTCGGGGAAAGAAGAGAAATGGCCCAAATAAGAATGGTGGCTCAGAAACAACAAGTCGAAAGATACTACAACAAGAGAGCCAAAATAAGACCACTCAAAGTGGGTGACTACGTCCTCAAAGCCAAAACATTGGCATCAAAAGACCCAAGCGAAGGAAAACCGGGCACCAACTGGGACGGACCCTACAAAATCACAGCAGCAGCAAGTAAAGGAGCATTCCAATTAGAAACAATGGAAGGAAAAACGCTCCAAAACAATTGGAACATCGCCCACCTCAAGTATTTCCATTTCTGAAAGGCGTCTCCCGAGTCAAGCTCTTTTTCCCTTACCCGAGTTTTGTCCCAATCGGGTTTTCTCGGGGAGGTTTTTAACGAGGCGGCAGAGAGGACACCTGGAGATATTTGCGGAACAAGTTTATCATACCAGCCACTCCATATGCTCTCCTGACTAACATGACAAAGGAACTGCACTAGCATGATCTCCAATGTGCAAACGGCTAAGGCCATCTCCAATGTACAAATGGCTAAGTCCATCTCCAATATAGAAATGGCTAAGGCCATCTCCAGTGTGCAAACGATTAAGGCCATCTCCAGTGTGCAAACGGCTAAGGCCATCTCCAATGTGCAAACGGCTAAGGCCATCTCCAATGTGTATGTGTAAACGGCTAAGGCCATCTCCAATGTGTAAACGGCTAAGGCCATCTCCAATGTGCAAACGGCTAAGGCCATCTCCAATGTGCAAACGGCCAAGGCCATCTCCAATGTGCAAACGGCTAAGGCCATCTCCAATGTGCAAACGGCCAAGGCCATCTCTAATGTGCAAACGGCTAAGGCCATTGTCGTCAATAAGTCGACCCAGCTCGACTACGACAAGCAAGTAATTCGACAACAGTCGAAGTTACATATATGGCTAAGGCCATCGACATTACTATGGCTAAGGCCATCACCGTCAATCGTCGACCCAGCTCGACTATGACAAGCAAGTAATTCGACGACAGTCGAAGTTACGTGTATGGCTAAGGCCATCGACATTACTATGGCTAAGGCCACCACCGTCAATCGTCGACCCAGCTCGACTACGACAAGCAAGTAATTTGACGACAGTCGAAGTTACGTATATGGCTAAGGCCATCGACATTATTTTGGCCAAGGTCATCACCATCGATCGTCGACCCAGTTCGACTACGACCAGCAAACAATCCGACAACAATCGAAGTCACGTATACGGCCAAGGCCAAGGCCATCGCCGTCAACCGTCTACCTAGATCGACCACGACAAGTAAGTAATTCGAAGGCGGTCATAATTACATACATGGCTAAGGCCATCAACTTCATTTTGGCTAAGGCCACCAACATTAAAACGTCGACCTAGCTCAACCACGGAGGACAGCACTTCAACGACGGTCGAAGCTACATCCCACAGGCTAAGGCCGTCGCCAACAGTCGCCAACCTTGTTCGACTACGACGAAGGGCACTTAAACAACAATTGAAGTGATGTCATTATTAACTAAAGCCACCACTATTTAGCATCGAAGTCGCATCCTATAGTCAGATAACACAGACAACGTTCGAAAAAACACACTGAAAATCCTACAAGTAAGCGAGCACCCGCTCTACGGAGATGAGGTACCGAAAATAAAAAATACAAAAGGAAAGGAATGGCAGCAAAAGTACGAATTCAATTATCATCCAAAAAATGCATGTACACCCGACCTTACAGAAGGTCCCCTTTACATTCCAAAATACAACAAAACAAAAAATATATACAAGTCCTAAGGGGCTTCGCCGCTTCGCCCGTCACCCCCTGCGTGACCGCCATTCTGCTCATTGTCCCCCGCCTGAACGCTATCTCGTCCATCGCCGCCCCCGGGTTGGTAAGTTGCAGAGATCCAAGAGCCGGATTCTAGACGATTGACGTCTTTGGAGTTATAGCCCGCCCGGTCTGGGGAGTCAGAACTATACCCACAGGTTTTGCGGGCTATGCGTTGTTGCTCCTGAACCTCCGCCTTAGTGGCTCGATCCGCAGCCAAGTACTCCTCAAGTACGACTAATCTGGCCTCGGCGTATACCCACATCTCATGCGCCTCACGATGCGCATCCTTATCAGACCTTGGTGGAACAGTCCGCTTAAGGACTTCAATTTCATTCGCCCTGGCATTGAGGTCAGCGGTCAAGACAGCGACCTCGGTCCAGAAATCAGCAGCTTCCACCGCTACCCCACGGCTAACCTCCAATTCCTCTTCCTTCGACTGAAGAAGAGTCTCCAGCTCAATGTTCCGACCCAGAGCAGTCATCAGCTGCTCATTGACCTTCTCCAGCTCGACCACCCTCCATTTCAGTTGAGCCTCCGAATGCTCAAAGCCCTCACGGAACACCCGAAACTCCGGTTCCCGTTTAAGTAGATCCGCCAACGCCCAATGCTTGGCACGGCACCGTTGGTACTTCTTCGCCATCTTGTTGAAAGTGGCCGCCTTCTTTTACGCCCGTCGCCTCCTCTCCACCCCAAAATGAGAGTCTAAAAAGGAGAGGAAAAAGAGGAAAGGCAAGTCAGTACGCATCAAAGTTAGCCTTACGGCACACAAAGAAAACTGAAAGCTACCTGAAAGGCTGCGCCAGCGACCCTCCGGGATATATCCCCATCACTAACACCCTTCAGCATTTCACGCTCAGCAGCCGCACATAATAGGGTCATATCCGTTGCGGCCTGCTCACTGTGTTGCAACAGATTATACCCTCCCGGGATCATAATTCGACAGTTGGACCTACCTGCCGTCATCTCCACGTGGGCTGGATCCCTCGCTAACCCATCTGCATCTCCATGGGCAGTCTCAGGTTCCGCCCTCTCGGCATCATTTCCCACTTCTCCAATAGCAGCCGACGAATCGCTTTCCGGAATACGGGCTGGGCTAGCATCGGTGGCAGCTCTCCTTTGGGGAGCCGACCTCCCCGAACGGATAGCATCGGCCATAAAGACCGGCCTCGACACTTGACGGGGCTCACTTACCCTCTCGTCTTCAGTCGCTATCCCCTTGCCCGTTATCAACCGTCGTCTCTTTCTCTCTGGCGGCTTCTCGCCTTCATAAGTCTCCTCCACAGGTCGCGGGGACGGAACTGAAGGAGTTGTTTCACTTAAGGATGTAGCCACAGGCACAACCTCCTGTTGAGGAACCACGGGAGCGCCATCACTGAACGAACCGTAGGGTATGTCTTCACAATCAGAATCGGTCTTCGCCCTAGGCGAGGTAACAACGACCTCCTTCTTCTTGGAGGCGCTCCGACCTGCCAACACGAGTAAGTCAGGTAACAAAACCTAAGGGAGCTTCCAAACCAAAGCTGAAGAATTACCTGACGGGCCGTACTGTTGACGAAATGCGGCCTAGGTACGGCACTCCTCCGCATAAGGTATCAACTTTTACACCCATGATTTAATATTGTCAATAAATTGGGGTGGAGAAGACCTCACTACAAAAAAGAAGTGAAAGAAATCACAGTGGCCGAATGGTCAAGGTCACAAACAATCATGAATTCCATGAATAAAGGTACCTACGTTCTGAGTTACACCTTTCCGGGAACCCTTCAGGGTTAGACATCAGGTGCTTCGTTCTGATGTAGAAGTACCTACGCCAGAAGCCGCGGTTGGTCCTGTCGTCAGATTTAACTACCAAGCCCTTCGTACCACGGCTCTTCAATGCAGCATAGTACCCCTCAGGTAACCAGGGCTGAACAACTGTAAAAGATGATGAACTGAGACTCCGCACTCAGCCTTAGCTGCGTACGTGGTCAGAATCCTGCACACCTTCAGGGTGTAAGGAGTAAGCTGAGCCAGACACACGTTGAAAAAGTGATAGAGCTCCTCCGCTAGAGGGTAAATCGGGAGACTATAACCGATCAAAAATGGGTACTCGTAAAATGTGCAGTATCCAGGCCTGTGCACATTGGCATAATCCATCCCAGCCGGAGCCATTTCCACATGGACCGGAACGTTGTATGTCGCTCGAATATTGTCTAAATGAGATTGCAATAATTCACTATGCACCCAGGGAAGGGCTGGGCTTTTCGTTTGAAAATCTTTTTGAATGTGCATTTCCTTTGGGAGCACATTGTCTACCGTAAGGGGAACGAGGGTCTTTTCTACTTCTTCCTCCTCGCCGCCAGAGGAGGGTGGAACCCTAGATGGGGCAGTGTCCTTGGTCTTTTTACTACCTTGACGACATTTTGCCATGTTGTTCTGTTTAAGAAATAAATCACTAACAACAAGGAGTATGACTTCAAAGAAGGAAACCGGAAAATTTTTTCCAAAGGTTCGAAAGATGAATCGGATTGAACCTTCCCCCTATTTATAGGGTTAGGTTTCGCAAAAATCGAAAAGGCATGATTCAAAACGGGCGCGGGAAACCAAAATGTCACATCATCCTCTGAACCACCTCGAGAATAAGTGTAATAATGACGTATGCGGGCGATGACGTCATTCCAAAAAGGAAGCAATGCGTCAGCGGCTCAACAATGTCATACATTTCATTTCATTCACGCTGCCGCCCCAGGGCAAGGTCAAATTCTCCCAAGACGAGGTTTGCATTTCCGCCCATTGAAGACGCCTACCGAATGCGTCTCCAACAAACAGAGGGACTAACTGTATAGGGTCAAATTTGACCCTCAACGTCTCTACGCCGATGGGTACGCCCAGTGAGTATACGTCAACTAAAGCCAGAGTACGACTTGGACGTGGGGACAAAGGCGACGTCGTTTAAAACTCAGTGTCTTCACTAAGAAGACGCTACCTACTTTTGTACCTTTATAATTATTTCGAGGAAGGTCTCCTACTATATAAAGGAGATATTCACATTGTAAAAGGGGCATCATTGTTATTCTCGAATAATACAACTCTCT
>MU764128.1:69659-81883 GCA_026770625.1 Nicotiana glauca | reverse complement strand
TCGTCACCTCGTGCGTACGTAGCCCCCACAAATAGGAGCACATAATCATTCACTTCACCTATAGGGCAAATTCCCCCTCACAAGATTAGAAAGGAGACTCACCTTGCTCCGAAGATCCACAACCGACATTCTACATTCTTCCGAAGACTTGCACCAACACACAATGCTCCAAAACTAGCCAACGATCATATAAATTCATTAATATATGCTCAATTATACTTTACAGCCCAATTTATAACAATTCCTAACCCCCAACGAAAAGTTGACAAAAATGCCCTCGGGCCCACGTGCCCGGAATCCAAAATTTTTCGAAGATAAAGGTTACCCATGACCTTAGTAACTCAAATATATAATTTACTCCTAATTCCATGCTCAAATTCGTGGCTAAATTCGAAGAATTAAATTTCTAGGTTTCCTTCCAAAACCCCAATATTTACACTAATTTCCATGCTTACTCTCATACATGATCAATGTATTTAGCTTATAATAGGTGGGAATGACTTACCTCGACATTGTTGATGAAGATCCTCCTTTGAACCCTCCAAAATTGCCAAATGAAGTGGGAGAAATGAGTGAAATGGACAAAAATCCGACTTTTAAAACACCCCTTTGCCTTCAGGCATTTTCGCTTTTGCGAAACCAAGCCCGCTTAAGCGCATCCGCTTCTGCGGACATTTCACCGCTTCTGCGGTTCCCATCCATGCCCAGGACTTCCGCTTCTGCGGTTCTCCCTCATTGCAGATGTGGTCCGCTTCTGCGAAAATCCAACCGCATCTGCGGATCCTTGTAGCTCCAACCAAAACCGCTTCTGCGGTCTCCATTTCGCACCTGCGTAACCGCTTCTGCGGTCCCCATTTCCGCAGAAGCGGAAATACCAGAAGCAACAGCTTCAGCATTACTTCAAACTCCAGATTGATCCGTTAGCCACCCGAAATCCACCCGAGGCCCCCGGGACCCCAACCAATCATACCAACCCGTCCCAAAACACATTACGGACTTGCTCGAGACCTCAAATCACATCAAACAACGACAAAATCATCAATTGACCTCCAATCAAAGCTTTATGAACTTTGAACTTTTCAACTTCTACTTCCGATGCTTAAACCTATCAAATCACGTCCGATTGACCTCAAATTTTGCACACAAGTCATATTTGACATTACGGACCTACTCCAACTTCCGAAATTAGATTCCAACCCCGATATCAAAAGTCAAACCCCCGGTCAAACTCTTCAAAAACCTTCAAATTTCTATCTTTAGCCAAATGGCTTCAAAATGGTCCACGGACCTCCGAACTTACTTCCGATCGCGCTCCCAACTCCAGAATTACCATATGGAGCTACTCCTAGTCTCGGAATTCCAAACGGACATTGATAGCACTGAAATGCACCTCAAACCAAACTTGTGAAATTCCTTCTAAAATACTAACTTCCACAATAGGCGCCAAAACGCTCCCGGGTTATCCAAAACTTAGTCCGGGCATACGCCCAAGTCCAAAATCATCATACGAACCTGCTGGAACCTTCAGATACTGATTTCAAGGTCGTTTACTCAAAATTCTAATCCTAGTTCATTATTTCAACTTTAAGCTTCTGAAATGAGAATTTTCATTTAAATTTAACTCCGATCTTTCTGAATTCTAATTCCGACCATGCGAACAAGTCACAATACCTGAAATGAAGCTGCTCATGGCCTCAGACTGCTGAACGACGCGTTAGGGCTCAAAACGACTGGTCGGGTCGTTACATTCTCTCCCACTTAAACAAATGTTCGTCCTCGAACGTGCTGAGAATTATACCGAAGTAGTCTTAAATCATTGTTTTGCACCTTATGCACCTTCCCGTGCTGCCACAACTTAGCTAAGCACATTATCTCGATATATTCTGAAGATATTTCCTTTTATTCAAGAAAATAAGTGTTAGAGCCCAATTCCAACATCCGAAATTCTATGCCAGACCTGTTTTCATCATTATATCACCAAATCATTCACCACACGTTGTACCCAACATGACTGCATAACTTTGCTGAATTGACACTTTGCATCACTTTACTCATAGGACCACAATAACATTTTCCGATCAACTTAGCCAAAATTCAACGAATCAGATGTTCCTATTGCACCTCATGACACATGCAAGTCTTACTCTAACTATTACAATACCGCCACGATGGATGAGATGTGCCGAAATTCATAATCCACTGCCGAGTCAACCAATCACTGAGTCTATACTTCTGTCAAGAAACACTACCACATTCTGAACCAAATAATGATCTTTGCTCCTTAATATACTCCATATAATCAAATTGCACTGATCCTATATCCCACAATCTCGTCTCACCCAGTACGAACTGCTCAGGCAATAAGCCACTCCGAATGCGATCCAAAAGTCTCATATGACGCCACAATGTGCCAATAGGCCACCAATCCGATCACAACATAAATAGAAATTCGATCTCTGGAAGGATTTACCTAACCCCCGCACTAATACAGATTTTCCTTAGAAGATAGGAAGCGAAACACACACAAAAATAGCATATAGAAAAACCAGACTCGACATCACACTGTTGCGGTGCGCAACCCGATCTGAATAATCATAGCACTCAATAAAGGAGATGCACATCGAGCTAGATTGCTCATTATAACAAAATATCGAATATCGGTCATAGACACGCTAAGGTATATAATACCATCCCTCAGGACACATATAGCGCTATAGGCTACAAAACTCAAGCACAACTGAGGTGCAATACATGATCTAAATCTCAAGATCCATCCTGCTAATATGACATTACTGCTGAGCGGAACCTCAACACATAAGAAGTTACCAAGTCGTCTCACAACTCATACGCACAATACATCGTTACATGAGATAGCTGACCATGAAATAACACCGCGACTACTCTTCCATTAAGAGTGCATTACTGAAATGAACACAACTGGCCTGACGTAAGGCTCACTTCCACGTTTAAATCCATCCACCGACCTCAAGTCGATCCTGATCGGGCCCAACTAGGCCAATGACCTTTCAAAGGTCCATGTTAACTTCCCTCTTCTCATAACACACAAGAACATCCATCACAACTGGAGCGAACCTCCGCAGTCCATGACCCAATGAACAGATGCCCCCCAGGCATAAATTCTCAAATCAATGATATTACCAAAATCCTCATACTTGGTTTAAATCTCTAATCAATCAAGTGACTACATGTCACACTTATACAATCTTCCTGTGGGACATGCTCCCACAACCTTCCAAAATAATTAACGGGTCTGCACATCCAAACCACCGGCTGCACCAACGCTGAAAAGCGAACAAGAATCCTTAACCAGGATGCAAAGCCTTTCTCACAAAACACCGATCTAGGTGATACTGACGACAATACCAACTTACTCAAAACACTGAAACTCCCTTCCTGCTCATCCGAGCTCGTGACATCATAGTCATTACCAAACTGTAACATCGATCCTCACTTCAAATTCCATACCACTCACTGCACCCAACGTGCCGATATACAATAGAAACGATTTCCATCACAGCTCTGGAACCACTGATAGACTAACACTTCATCATATAAAACTTTTCATTTAACTCACTTCAGGAGAACTATAGCGACATACAGGCGAATTCTCATAACTATCGAATATGCCAATCTCTAAGTAGTGGTCCAAGCCACCATAACCTTTCCGGGATCCGCCTACTCATAACAAGCCATAACAAAAGAATGCTTCTGAATAATATCAATCACTGCAGCCGACAAGCATCACACGCACCGCCACAACTCACATGTATGACTTGCTCACGCTGGATGAACTGATCACCACTACCAATATGCCAAGTTAACCATGGCTAATTAATCTACTTCCTTACACTAAATCCTTGATTGCCTTAGAAATAATACTTCTTCATTCAACACATAATATACTCCATCTGCACTCATCCCGAGTGACCTTGAATCACGAGACCATGCTATCTCGAATCCCACGAACCATTTCGTATCTCTCAAATGCTACCCGCAAGTCAAAATATCGTAGAACATTCTGGGCACCTTCTCATAAGCTGCTACAAAGCTTGATTCTTAACCGTACTCATAGGCTCGAAATCATTGGGCACCACACTTTAACTTTCGAATTCACTAGGACCGTTATTGAGAGCCACCCGCTATGACTTGGTCCCGAATATAATTCACTCCATAAATCTTATAACACGCGAATACTCTCTCGGCGAAGCACCCGGCGAAAATCACTCTCTCTGAAACCTATATTTATACCAGGCATAAGTCTTGAACCTTTTTCCAAATCCGAACATGAGCCAATAAGGCCAATCGTAGCATGCCTCCAACAATTCCTTTGCTCGAATTACCAGTTATGGTCTTTTCTCATAGCTGAAATAATCCATCAATATGCTAATAACCAGAATTCGCGCAAGTAGTTAACCATACAGCCTAATCATAAGCGGTGGGACTCTCCTACTTAGCTTGAAGCCATCATTTCATAATTCCTGAGTTCGTCCGACCTCTTTACCTCTTATTGGCATAACCTCGCGCCATAAATTATCAAAATTTCTCGGAATCTTCCTGTAAATCCCCATCTTCCATATTCTGAATCATCATCCACATTCGCACGACCGATCTCCTTGTGGAACAACCAATATAATTCCTTGCAGAAGCTTCGCCAACCACGCGACCGCTAACCTGCTCACGGGGAATAACCCATCTAGGGGAATCACCTCCCGACATCTTCCCAAGCCGCTGTACGAAATACATTCGCTATGACACCAATAGCCCATCTTAAGTCCGAGTTCATCTTCCAGCTGCACAAGTCCATTCGCCCCTCACGGACATCAATTAAATGTGTGGCAACACCCTTCCAATTCAGGGTTATGCTGCACCCTCCTCTATTTCAAGCAGCTCCTTCCCGCCATATCAATCTTCTGCCGCATAATAGCCCATACTTCACATCATACTCGCAGGCTTCAACCACCAATCATTAAAATCCCCTAATTTGATCCAAACTCGCTTTAAGGCGCGTAGTCATCCTACTACCAAGCCCACATGCAACACCCGCCACTCTCCCACTTTGGCGGAACTCATCCCTTTAATTAACCACTCGACCTTGCTCCTCATACTTGGCCTTCTAGAAATTTTAAACATCACCTGACACTTCCCATGTGTCCTTCCTCATACTTTGCTGCTCAATTGTTGCCTTAAATAAAACCTATCTTCGTGGAACTTGAACCCACAATAGCTGCTAATCTTTAACCTTTCCGAAGGTCATCTTTATCGATCCGTCAACATTAGAAATTCTGATTCGATCTTGAACCATCGCACCATGCGACAACTGACAGTCGTATCTCCAATACTATTTCACAATATCCTGCCATAAAGGCGAATTGTAGCAGATTATAACATCAACGAACTTGGTACGTCCAATTAGGAAGACATCACCCCAATGGAGAAGAGAACTCTACCACGTTTGCAATCACCACGTTTCATTACTTTCACCAGTCCACTTCTGACCATCCTCAGTTCGTTTGAATTCCCCTGCTGGGAATAAAATACTGAACCCCTTGATTACACACTGAGTAAACCTCCCTTCAATTCATTCACTGCCCCGATACATGGGCAAACATCCTACCATCACAATAACACTGCGGAATAAACACTCGTAAACATCATTTCAACCTGTGCCTAGCCTCAAGGATCTCAGAAGTTCTGTTACTGAGCTGAAACAATATAAATTCCTTTCGAATGCGACTATAATAATCCAATCAACTTTACCGGGAAGGTTATCCCGCACCACATTTGTAGTGCCATTTCAATTCTTCAAATTCTCGATTTCTAGCAAGCGCTCGCGTCACGTAAGATTGAGTAGGAAGAAATCAAAGGCATAAGCCTCAAAGGAATTGAATCGCATGACAAAGAAATCAAGAAGGGAAGTACTCCTAACAGCCCTGTAGCCTCCCGAGGATAAGTACAGACATCTCCGTACCGATCCGCGAGACTCTACTAGACTTGCTCATGACTCGTGAGACCGACGGGAACCTAGTGCTCTGATACCATATTGTCACGGCCCAAAATCCACTCAGGGTCGTGGTGGCGCCTGACACCTCTGTCAGGCCGGCCAACTAAATTATCAATTAATTCCTCTTTTAATACTTTTGAAAATATAAGGTTTTTCCTTCCATTTTTATAAATAAAAGTTCACTACTTGAATTAAATTTTAAATAGCAACAATTAGAACAAATCCGTTAAAACCATCCCAGAAACCCGGTGTCACAAGTGCATGAGCATCTACTAATAAGAATATAAAAATACAATGCAATATCCGTCCGGAATACAATGGACAGAAAGGAAATACATTTTTACTAGAAGAGACTTTAAAAGCTGCGGGCCGCCTTGCATACTGCAACTCACCTAGTCCTCGAATTGTCCGTGCTGCTGCGCCCAGCAAGCCGCTAAAATAACATGTACCTGTGCAACAAAAATGCACATAAGTGTAGTATAAGTACGTAATCAACATGTACTCAGTGAGTATCCCGCCTAATCTCGAAGGGGTAGAGACGAGATGGTCAACTTGACACACTCTAATGGTCCAACGATTATTTATTCTCAACATACATATCAAACAGTAGATTTATTTTCTAACATGATTTTTATCCAGATAGAGGAAATGGGTAGACACATAATTCTTTTATAGGAAATTCCCTTAGATTTCTTGTTATTATTAACAATATGATCTCGAGCCATAGTGAGGCATAAAACAACTCAAATGAGTCCAGGCAGCAATACAAACATGCGCAAATCATGCCGAGGTCGACGACCCGCTCTAACAGAAATAAATGTGCACTTGCCGAGGGTCGACGGCATGCCTATAGATGCATCTATTAATCTGCCGAGGCGTTCGGCCCGTTCCAAAATAAACACACACAAACAGACAATCAATCAAGAAGTCAACATGGAGAAATTATCCAAGAAAGGCCAATTCTCTGTTTAACAATTCAGGAATGATGTTTAATCTCTTTAAAATTTGTTTACTAACCAACGGTGGTTTAAACAATTCAAGTCATCGATGGGTTCATAATTAATTCACGTATAACGTGCTGATGGGTCCTAACTACCCGGACAATAGCATAATAGTAGCTACGCACGGACTCTCATCACCTCGTGCGTACGTAGCCCCCACAAATAGGAGCACATAATCATTCACTTCACCTATGGGACAAATTCCCCCTCACAAGATTAGAAAGGAGACTCATCTTGCTCCGAAGATCCACAACCGACATTCTACATTCTTCCGAAGACTTGCACCAACACACAATGCTCCAAAACTAGCCAACGATCATATAAATCCATTAATATATGCTCGATTATACTTTACAACCCAATTTATAACAATTCCTAACCCCCAACGAAAAGTTAACAAAAATGCCCTCGGGCCCACGTGCCCAGAATCCGAAATTTTTTGAAGATAAAGGTTACCCATGACCTTAGGAACTCAAATATATAATTTACTCCTAATTCCATGCTCAAATTCGTGGCTAAATTCCTAGAATTAAATTTCTAGGTTTCCTTCCAAAACCTCAATATTTACACTAATTTCCATGTTTAATCTCATACATGATCAATTTGTTTAGCTTATAATAGGTGGGAATGACTTACCTCAACATTGTTGATGAAGATCCTCCTTTGAACCCTCCAAAATTGCCAAATGAAGTGGGAGAAATGAGTGAAATGGACAAAAATCCGACTTTTAAAACACCCCTCTGCCTTCAGGCATTTTCGCTTTTGCGGAACCAAGCCCGCGGACATTTCACCGCTTCTGCGATTCCCATCCATGCCCAGGACTTCCGTTTCTGCGGTTCTCCCCCATCGCAGATGCGGTCCGCTTCTGAGAAAATCCAACCGCATCTGCGGATCCTTGTAGCTCCAGCCAAAACCGCTTCTGCGGTCTCCATTTCGCACCTGCGTAACCGCTTCTGCGGTCCCATTTCCGCAGAAGCGAAAATACCAGAAGCAGCAGCTTCAGCATTTCTTCAAACTCCGGATTGATCCGTTAGCCACCTGAAATCTACCCGAGGCCCCCGGGACCCCAACCAATCATACCAACCCATCCCAAAACACATTACGGACTTGCTCGAGACCTCAAATCACATCAAACAACGACAAAATCATCAATTGACCTCTAATCCAAGCTTTATGAACTTTGAACTTTTCAACTTCTACTTCCGATGCTTAAACCTATCAAATCACGTCTGATTGACCTCAAATTTTGCACACAAGTCATATTTGACATTACGAACCTACTCCAACTTCCGGAATTGGATTCGGACCCCGATATCAAAAGTCAACCCCTCGGTCAAACTCTTCAAAACCTTCAAATTGCTATCTTTAGCCAAATGACTTCAAAATGGTCCACGGACCTCCGAACTCACTTCCGATCGCGCTCTCAACTCCAGAATCACCATACGGAGCTACTCCCAGTCTCGGAATTCCAAACGGACATTGATAGCACCGAAATGCACCTCAAACCAAACTTGTGAAATTCCTTCTAAAATACTAACTTCCACAATAGGCGCCAAATGTCCAGGCATACGCCCAAGTCCGAAATTATCATACGAACCTGTTGGAACCTTCAGATCCTGATTCCGAGGTCGTTTACTCAAAATTCCAATCCTAGTTCATTCTTTCAACTTTAAGCTTCTGAAATGAGAATTTTCATTTAAATTTAACTCCGATCTTTTTGAATTCCAATTCCGACCATGCGAACAAGTCACATTACCTGAAATGAAGCTGCTCATAGCCTCAGACTGCTGAACGACGCGCTAGGGCTCAAAACGACCGGTCGGGTCATTACAGTAGTCGCCACCAAATGTAAGTGTCTAGTCAAGAATTGACAGTTTATATTTTTGGCACATTTATTTATTTTTTGTGGCGATTGTTGTCACCACAAGAGCTTATTTGTTTACTATTAGCTTTTGTGACCATTAAGCTCGCAAAAATTTTAAATAAATACGCTACAAATTAGATAGGTGAGACGCTATTCAATAAGGAGACCTATTTGGCGGCGGCTGAAAAATTCGCCACAATAAATCGTCACTAAAACCCTTATTTCCTATAGTGATACTACCAAAGTCGCAAAAAACAACACATATCCAACAATCAATTATATTAAGTTATTGAATATTAAGATCCTCAAGTTGCTTAAGGCGCTGAGGGTCATGAGGATTGAACGTTACACCTAAGTTAAGAAACATTTAAATTTATAAGCAAGTTGATCGTAATACATGAGACACAATTTTTCTCATTTCTTTTATGTAGATTAGTTTAGTGGTCTGAACTTCACAACCATTTTAAGTTAAATTTTTAATGGACGAACTTGAGGATGTTAAATGATACTAGATGGTTTACATCCATGATGGAAATTGAAGATGTCAATCAAACATCCATAGTTTCCAATATTGTTCTCTAATTTTACCTTAAAAATAACTATAGTATAATACAATACCTGTCCATTTTTCTTCTTTGACTTCTCGAACGCCCAAATTACATTCATATTTCCAACTTGCATGCAAATGACTGCTTAATCGTGAATATTAATTACACTCTTTTAACTAGTTCATCCCATAATTTAACACTATATAAAAATAGGATTTTCAAACTCTTTTGACATAGGATGTTACAACTTAACGACCAACCTTCCCTTGCTATAGACATCACATCTAATTGACAATTTGCTGATTAAAATACTAGATATCCGTAAACTAAACTAGTTTAATGTTTTGTACATGATCTAATTTTTACATTCTCCTAAGTAGGGGTGTACATGGACCGGGTTGGTTCGGTTTTGATAAAAACCGAACCAAACCAATTATATCGGTTTGGATTGGTTCGGTTTTGTCGGGTTTTCGGGTTTTTTTGTTACATGAATATTATTTCAATCTTACGTTATTAAAATTATAGATAAAGCTTTGATAAGTGAATATATATTTAGTAAATATGGAAAAAATTGACAAACATATGATCTATTAAAATATTCTAATGGGAGAAATTTTTTAGTGACACATGATAGTTATTTTCTTAGTCGTCTAACAATAACTTTTCGTTAATTTACGCTTTCAAGGTTAATACATGAGAGGACCCCAAATATTTATACATTTTCTAAAGAAAAATCACTACAAAGTCTTAAAAATATAAATAAAATTTATATATTTATATGTCGGTTTGGTTCGGATTTTTTTACTCAATACCAAACTTAATTAGTCAAACCAAACCTAGTCGGGTTTTTTAATCGGTTTGGTTTGATTTTTCGGTTTGATGCAGTTTTCCGGTTCGGTTTGAACACCCCTACTCCCAAGATACAACAGTCAATTAATTTGGAGCTACAACTGTTCGATCTTGTTAAATATCCATGCTTTGTGACATATGTTTTGAGTTTAATATCTTTGGAAAACGATTTCTTAACTTTTTCATCTATCATTGCGGCGGCCAGCGCCCGTTTGCTTGACTATCAATACAGATTTATTTGGAAAATTTATTGTTAGGCTGAAGTAATTTTTCTAATTGATGGATATACATTGATACATATGGATAATATTAATATGACATATATAGATGGTACGTACTCTACACGATGATTGTGGATAGGTTAGATGAAGTCTAACATTCCCCCTTTACTAAGGGGGTTGAAGTTTGAGAAAAATACTTCATTTTACATTATTAGATAATTTAAGTTTAAAATTAAAAATTTAAAGTAAAAATGCATATCACGAGTTTCCTTTAAACTAATAAATTTATCACAATTAACCCTAATCTTCCCAGTTTATCAAGACTCCTTTTTTATTGAAGTATTTCCAGCAGTCGTACAATCAAATTAGTTGAGTCTTAACTTATTCTTTTTTTGTTTTTTCTTTCATCGAACATGACCAGGTCCATGAGGAAGATACAACTACTGGTTTAGCTGGTGAAAGAATATTCTCTTCTGGATCTCTTATATTATTCCTACTTCCAATTCTTTATTTCTACGGCAAACAAAAAGGAATGGATACCCGAGTTACGAAGTAATAGTTTCAAAAATGAGAAGGAACGAATAAAGGCAAAGGCACATCTTAGGCCTAGGATTTTAAGACCGTTATGTAATCAATAAATTATTACAAGTACTACATGTTAATAATAAGTGAAGCTAATTACTAAAAAAAATATTACAAGTACTACATCTTCTTATATCTCAACCTGTTGATATTTATGATTACTAGTCTTAGAGTACGCGCGTGTTACCCTATCTCAATAAATATAATATTTTGAAGAATTACATAAAATTTATATTATTATGGTTTGAGTTATAAAATAAAAATAAAATTAAATACTGTAAGTTTCTAAAAATAATAATTATTGATCCTATTTAGCTAACTCAAAAAAGAAAGAAACTCTATCCCTTATAAGTTCTTAATCATCTCATTCAATTGGCAGAAGACGCCTTCTTTTTCTCACGAGCAAAATGTAATTTGTTCTATTTCTTTAATATATAAGAAATACCATAAGAATTATTTTTAACATATTAAAAATATAAATTACTATCACAAAAAGTAAATTTAACCGCTATATTTTAATTAATCTACTCTTTTTGTTTTTAACTTCCCATGTATAAAATTATATGTATAATTAAATTTATTCAACAGTATCATAGGATTTTGCAGTTGATGCTTATTAGTTATTACTATATTATAATCGATTTTGCATTAATTTTTATTCATTCCACCTCAAATGCTATTCCTATACAAAAATATAATTTTTTTATCTAAAAGTTTGTCAACTGAAAAGAAAGGATTGCTTATATGATGAACTTGGAAAGAAATTGAATGGGATTTAAAGGATTGCTTATATGATGAACTTGGAAAGAAATTGAATGGGATTTATTTTTTCAATTTGTTAATTCAAAATTTTAATATTTATTCTTATTAAAAGAAGTGATTTAATTTTTGTTGATTGAAATTAAAAATATTTACTCATTACAAGTTTTACTATAGTTATAATTTTATTTAGAATTATATTTTTCAAGCCTAAAAATCAATCTAATATCTAACTATGGATATTTGTATTTGCAACGTTAGTCGTGTTTTTTAATTGTCAACATCCCAACACCTCTCTCTCTATTATGTTTTTGTAGTTACTTGTTGAAATTATTGAGGTGTAATTTTTAAATATCATAGTATGAGATAAATTATGCA
>MU764128.1:28309-55721 GCA_026770625.1 Nicotiana glauca | reverse complement strand
GGTTTGACTTTTTTTAATTAAAACCAAACCAAACCAATTATGGTCGGGTTATTTTTTCCAACACCAAACCAAATCAAACCAACCCATTGGGTTTTTTTTCCGGTTTGACTCGGATTAGCGGTTTGGTGCGGTTTATCGGTTTTCTTTGTACACCCCTAGTCGTACTTGTGACATACTTTTGAGAGAGTGAGCGAACTTTTCACAAATCTTTGAATTGAGTGTTTCATGCTTAAGTGAGATATGTTAACGGAGAGTAGAGGAGGAGGAGTTTGGGATCCACAATAACCTACATGAAAGAGCGAGCTTCCTTGATAAATAAAGTCAACTCTTGATGCTCTAGTTGTCAAATTAGAACTATTGTACTTAAAATGTCAAATCATTCCTTTGTTGATAGTTTATAAGTGTTGTGAGTAATTGTTGGTCCCGATTGATGTGTGTTCGATTCACTTTAGGCTAGCTGAAATAGCTCTTTTCTTGTGGAGGTGAGAATTACCTTATTTGCTTGAGGACAAGCAAAAGCTTAAGTTTGGGGGAGTTGATAAGTAGGGATTTTGACTACTTATTTGCACTCTTTTACTTTCGTTTTAGCTCAAAATTACTTAAAGGTATTCCCGAGAACTGATGAAATGTGCTTCCTTGCAAGAATGTTGGAATATGACTCAAAGAGAAGAAAATGAACTCAAGAAGGAGTAATTTTGGACAAGGACTAAAACAAAGCAAAAGGAGCAAATTGCAGACCGCACAATATTAAGTGCAGCCGCAGACCATGAAGAACCTCTGATAGATTTCCTTTGCAAAGTGCGGACCGCACAATTATTGTGCGGTCACAGAAGATGAGGTTTAGAGAGATGGGAGTCTGTATCCATGAAAAAGTATGGACCGCACTATTATTGTGCGGCCGCAGAATTTAAAATTGTAACCACACTCAAAAACGTGCGGTCCGTAGAAGTCTCTCATGTCAAGATCAAGTTCAAGAGTGTGGCCACACTCAGAAATATGCGGTTCGCAGAATCTGAAGAAGTGAGTCCGCAGAAGTCCATCTTGTCAAGCCAGCTTCAAAGTGCGGATTGAAAATAGAATTGTGCGGCTGCAGAACCTCTGTAGGGACAATTTCATCCGAAAATTTCAGCTGTGTATAAATAGTCTTTTTTGTCAAAATTAGGTCAAGTTTTGAACACCAGAAAATAGATAGCCATTTTTCCTGTACTGCTTTGGGTAACTTTCTAATAGTTTATCATTTTAACATTGGATTTTCTTCCCTTTATCATCTATTATGAGTTTAATCTTATTTTTTTCTTTAGTTTCTTCAATTTTCTCTATGAGTAGATAATTTTTAGCTAGGGTTGTGACCCAACCCTAGTATGGGTACCTAATGGGTGTTTAATTTAGGGCTTATTTGTAATTGGGTGATTTATATTTAGCCTAGTTCTTGCTTGAATTTAAGAATTAGTGGTTACAAACATTGATTCATGCCTAATGTAAGGCCCCGCAAAAAATTTCCTAAAAACCCGGATATCGTAATGCCGAAGTGGGCATAGGGGTTAATAGTAGTAGAAATTCTTCGCTGCGAGCTTGTGAGTCACGGTTCGGACCTTTTGGATTGAACAACTCACTGGGGAGTTTAAGGAAATATTTTTGCAGAAGTAGGCATTTTCGCGGCCAATTATGCATCACTCTTGGGGTCGTAGAATGGCCGCAAAGTGAAGCAGTCTTTTCGACCAATTTTGATGTCAGTTTCACGACCAATTATGTTGTTACACCCCAAATTTTTGTACGTAAGAGTACGTCGTAAGTCAATTGATGTAAGCTCACAAATGAGATTACCCTTGAAATCACATAAAGTAATTTAATCATGTTACCTTAGAAGTTATAAATATTTAAGATCGTGGATAACAATTACCAAGATGGTTGAAAGTCTTATAAGATAAATAAATTTAAGAAAATAAGTTTCGTCGAATGTCAACAAGTTGGAAATGCTATAACACGTACTTTTAGGTGATATTAGGGTGCTTAACATGATAAGGAGGTTATGTTATGATTTATTTAAGTCGTATGATAACTGCGTATTACATTTTGAATTCAAGCGAGTTGTGGAACAAAAGTTGGCAAAGGTCATCACAAGTTACATTCATAAATATGCTGAAAATTAGGTCAAATGTAGCTGAGCATTTCTCGCAATGTACATGGAATTATGGGATGATCTACCTAAAAAATTGAAGATATATGATTTCAATTTCCAACTGAGTAAACCGTTCATTGATAATATATTGGAGTAGAGAGATATTCACATTTTTGCGAGACTGCGCAGACTGGTAGGTGACAAGTAGGTGCATCACTTACTTGCCAAAAGGAGAGGCCTTAATTAAAATCTCCAAAGTTGGCGAACGGAAATTTTAAGGGCTTATAAACTCATTCATTTAAGACATCTTTCAGATCAAGAAAACCATATTGAACCCCTACAACTACTCCCAAAAAATCCCACCCAAACCCTAGGGTATTTCGGGTGTTACGATGTGATTCTAGTGCTGAAAAGACCGGATAACTTGCTAGTTTCCCTTTCTCCTTCTTGTAGCTGTGTTGGGGGACTGATTTTAGATGAAGAAAGTCTAGGTTTCATGGGTTCTATCTTAGTCCAAGGTAAATTTATGTTTTTCCTTCCATTGTCTATGCTTGTACGAGTTATTACTCGATCGTAAAGACTAGACCTAGTGAGTTTCGAAAGAATAGTATGTTGTTTGTTGTTGCATCACTCTTGGTTGATTGTAAAATTATTTTTAAGTTGAATTCATGTCTAATTTATTGGATAAGAGGCTTAATTAGGTACTGTTGGTTGTGTTGCTCAATTTGAAAGAAAAGACAAGGCGAAACATATTTTAGTAAACTGAAAAATCAATTTTGAGTTACTGAACTTATGGGACTATTTTGTGGGCTGTTTCATGTTGTTGTTGGGTTGTCACTTTCTGCTACTATTTTTATGGAGTTTGGGAGGAAAAAGCATGTGGAGAAATACCACATAATGGTAAGGTGGTTTGTTGGTTGTACGTCGTAACATTTTCGGATTGCTTGACACTATTATGGTTGTTGTTTTGTGTATAAAGTGATAGAGGTATGTTGGACTATTTTGTGGTATTTTGTGATTGAAATAAGCTTGGAACATGATGTATACGTGTTGTTATTGTTGTTTTGTTTTTTTGTTGGTATATGGTATTGGAGGAGGCCCTTGTTACAAGAGAGATGCTGCCCAAATTTAAGTAAACGAGCTACCAGTTTAAGTTGCGGACTTAGCCTTTACTCAGCACTGATTACGAATCTCCTTATGATGTGGTAGACTGAGTTGAGTTGTTTGAAGAATTTCTTAGAAGTATTAAGGACTCAACGGAGTTAAGGTATGTTAAGACTAAACCTTTCTTTCATTTTGGCATGATCCACTAACCACATGTGTTTGATCACGAGACATAAAGAGAAGTTCATATCCCAAATTTATGCACATTTTCCTAGTCTCATAAGTTACTCCATTCTCCCTTATCCGGACTTTATATTCAGTTTAATTTTATCTCTGTCACCTAAGAGAAGAGAGAGTTTATATATATATATATATATATATAGTATTACAGTATATTCACCACTATCGACATATAATGGATGGGTAGGACTCTATTGGGTAACTTCTGATCATATGGTGAGTTATATACCGAGCCTACTTTGGCCGAGCGCCTATAAGCGAGCCTAGAATGGATGAGATATAGAGCCTAGTATGGTCGAGCGCCTATGAGTGAGCCTACTACGGCAGAGAAGTTACACATACCAAGCCTTATAAGGCCGGTCAGCTATTTTACATACTATATTGAGAGAATTGAGTCAGTATCAGCAGGTAAGAAAATCTTCAAATTATCTTTGACTCCCAGTTACTTTAAGTTATTATATTATCAGTTCAGTTTCAGCTTTCAATTATTCTGTTGCTGTCGCCCCCCTTTTTTCCCTCCTCGCGGGGAGAAGTCCGGGTTTCAACATTTCATGGGGGTAATAACTCGTTTCCTTTTGGGAATTGGGTATTTTGAAGAGTCGTCACCTAACGGATTATGGTGCGTTAGGGCACCTTGAGCATTTAACTCATGAAACTCATTACCAGAGATTTATGGTAGGGGCTCAAAATAACCTTGAGGGGAAGGTTTTAGGTACCCCTCTCGGTCCACAACCTGGGTCCCGGCCGAACTTACACTCATGAATTAGTCCTTTTAACAAATAAATAATTTAAACGCATACTTGCAAATAAAGGCATGTTTTGGTATTTAAAACATATATAAGTAATGAAACAAAGGAAAAGACTTGAACAAGCGGCACATATATAAAGGAAAGTAAAATTTATTTAAAAGACGGGGATTGGGAAAGAGGGGTCCTAGGTTGGTTAGTCTACAGGATCAACCCACACAATGCCCGGTAATCACTCCTAAATGAGAGGCTACATGTGACATTAGCGTGTAGTCTTCATATACTTACTACCCAATTCCCTCCCCTTGGTCATAGCCTAAAGCGTTCTATTAACCTTGAATATGTCATATGCGTACACTACTCGTCCCTTCTTCGTGTCCCTGAAGGTATTTAGGACCTCTATTTTTGGGCAGTTCTAGACCTTCCTAAGGTATTAAAGGATAAAAGTCTAGGCGTCAATCAAGAACAATTAGGACTGCATTTAAAGAGAACAAATTACAGGCTCACAGTTACCTCCACAAATATAACAGGTACATGCACGTCTTCAGACAACAGTCATGTACTTTAAGAGAAAGTCCTAGAACATGATATCTGGGTGAGCATGGATTATACATTATCGAATTAGGATGAAGCGTAAGAATCCTATTTAGCTTGCCTATTGATTTAGATCTATTAAATCTGAACAATTTTAAATAACAAAACACAGCTTCATAATTGCAGAATTTAAATCGCCCTAGAGGCTTGCCTAAACGCAGAACAGTGATGTCCTAAGAGCATGATATCTACATTGATGCAGTAAAACAGTGAGCAGTTTTTAAACGGACACTTGAGATCCTATAGACATGCTTTCTAGCGGTAGTAAATTAAGGAATTATTTGAAAAGCTCACTAAATAGGCGACAGATTAATTGAGCAAGTTCAAAATAGACAGAACATGAATTAAACTGATTTATTTCAACTAAGATGATTTTAAGTCCTATAGGCATGATTTCTGTTTGAACTGATTTTAACTCCTACAGGCATAGCATCTAATTATTAAGAGCTGATTTAGATCCTTATAGGCATGATTTCTAGTGAGATGAATGTAAATACATGTTGTTACAAAAACTGAACTCCTTCACTTTATACTCTATAGGCATGATATCTATTTATAAAATCATTTAGATCTTATAGGGATGGTTTCGAATATTGTAAAGCAAAAATAGCGAACACATTCGAATTAACATAATCCTATGGGCAAGTCATCTACTCGATCTACCCAATAGATATATAATTACCCAGCCTTTTTCACTAATTACCCCAATGTTGTTTACAAATAATTATTATAGACCAACTGAATAAATTACATGAACAAATAAAGAAAAGAAGAAGTTAACTATAGGGAGCCTGAAGTATGCCCAAATGACTTCCAAGCCTCCAATAGCCTCAAATGCCAAAGTTCCATAGACAGTATCATGTCTAGGTGTGTCAAAGTTCCCTAAGGACCTCAAGTATCCCAAGCAGTGCTCACACCTAGACCTTTTCTCAAACAATAACCGATTTAGGTACAGTGTGGAAAGGCCAGCTCTGACATGCCAGAGTGGAGGGGCAGAACCTAATATTCTATGAGTAATGTAATAGTGTAAGATGACTTTGAAAGAGTTTGGTAAACAATAGAAAGAAGGTTTTAGTAGTTAGAAGGATCTTTGTGAAAATCAGAACATGGTTATAGTAGAAATAGGTTGAGAAAACATGAAGAATATATTTTAAAATCAGAGAACAAGTCATGGAACACATGGACTTCATCCAAGGGAAAGGGTAGGGAGAACACCTAGAACATATTAATGTAACAACAAGAGCACAGAAGTTCACACAGTTATAGTACAGATATAGAACAAACAGTTGAGAACATAGTTATACTAGGCAGAGTTGAACTTAGAGTCAGAAGTATTTAGGGGGTAGTAAATAACCTAGTAGAGTAAATTACTATCAGGAACTGGGTAAACAAACGGACAGACAATCAAACATGCATACATGGAGTATAGTCAGATTGAGACACGCTAGAGAAAGCAACAGACAAGTCATCAGACATGTTAATCATAAGTTGAACCGGTAGAACTCATATATGCTAAGTGAAACCAGGATTTAAGCATGCTAGTTACATATCGAAAAGCCAAGTGATAGACATGAATAAGACTGGAAATCAGTAAACTAATGCAGTAAGAGAACACATAGAGTTTTGGACTTGTAATTAAACTAGGACATACCAGTTAAGGAGAACAGACACAAAGTATAGAATAGTTTAGTGAAATAACTAGCCTTGGCTTACAGCCGGCTAGTTCAATGGAAGTAGCAAGTAACAGAAAAGAGCAAAAAGCTTTAAGTGTAAGAGAGAGTTTTTGAACTAGTGTTCGTTGTGTCTGTGTGTGTGTAGAACTCAAAGTGAGAGAGAGGTTTATATAGCAATCAAAATCTTGACAAATAAGGTAAGAGATAAATTAAGTAGTAAATCAGAGAAGTCCCACATAAATTAGCAAGATCTTCCCTTAATCAAGGGATAGTTCAATCAACGGTAAAACATACTAAGTATTTAAGGAAAAGAATAAAGTAAAGTTTAGCATAGAGTAGGTAATTAGGGGTAAATGCACAGAAGTTTAATTAAGGAAACAAATCAATAATAATCAGCGAAATACAAACAAGGCAAGGAAAAACAATTAAGGCAGGCAAATTCAATCAAATCAATTAAAGAGGTAAGAATCAAACGCTAAACCAGAAAATAAGGGATTCAGATTAATCAAGGGTTCAGAAAGTCATGACAGAGGCAGCATATAAAAATGAGGTAGAGCATGAGTAGTCAGGAATCGATACATAATTTTAACAAAACAAAAGTTAAACAACACTTACTCAAGGAGAAATATACAAGTCTTGCATGAATGGTCAGTGTGAACATAAATATATAATATCACTGAAAGGTCGAACAAGGAAAAATCAGTAGGAGCATATTAGGACAAGAAAATCAAGAGAAGTCACAAGAACCCAAGATGAACACAATTAGATGTACCAATATCCAGAAACCTAACGAAGAACCAAAAAAATTAGGGTTTTTAGTAGAAACGGACTAGGGTTGTAACAGGTTCATGAAATTAATCAAAGTTTATGAGAATCAAAATTTTAAACACAATGAAGCATCAAATAAATTTTGAAAAGAAATTGCAGAAACCCTAATTTAAGAAAAGATGAAAATCACTTGAAATCACACAATAGTAAAGAAACTCAAGGATGTTGTAAAACTCACAGGAGACAAAATCAAATCACCTTAGATCTGTACAGATCTAGGAGGTTTAGAAAAGAAATTAGGGTGTCGAAGAGAACCATACAGAGATGAAGAAACTTGTTTAGAAAATCATATATCGTAGCTAATATAGGACGATCTCACTCAAAATCACACTGGAATGGCCTGGAACAGGCGAGAGATGAACCCTATATGCAAGTCGACATAACCCTGGTCCATTGAGGGCCTTAGAGATGGCAAGAATGACATGAGAGAGAGGCCATTGGAGGCCTCAGAGGTGATGAGAGGCTACCGGAGATAGCCATAGATGAGCGACGGCGTGATTGGATTAGGGTTAGGTTGAGAGCGTTTAAGAGCAGAGGGGTTTTCAGGGCGGCGGGTGTATAGAAAATGATAGGGTTTGGGGGGTCTTTTGGGTTTATTTTAGGAAGGGTTGATGGTGGTCGTTGATCTTTATGATCAATGGTCGGGATTAAAGGGTGTTGAAGACCGGATCGGGTATTTGAGGTGTGTGCCAGGTAATTTAATTGGGTACTGGGCTGGTAATTGGGTTAGCTTGGGGTTGGAATGGGGCTAAAATTAAAATAAAATTATGCCATATTTTAAATAGCCATTTTAAAACTATATAATTTATAAGAAATAATAAACGATTTCTGAAAAATAATTTCATGTAGTGAAAATGATTTAAAATAGTTATTTAACAATTTAAAAATATAAAAGACCAGTTTGTGCATCAACAATGTAATTATGCATTAATAGGACTAGTATTGTAAATATATGCAAATTAGCTTTAAAATGCAAATGCATTTATAAAAAATGCACTAAAAATATTTAAATAATATTTTGGCATAAATAAGGAATTTATATGGCTAAATTACCACAAAAATAATTTGAAGGATGATTATTGGAAATTTTATGAGTAAAAAGGAAAGAAATAAATCAATTTGATGCCTTTAAAATTATAGAAAAAAATTATAAAAATTCTTAGGCATGCTTATATATGCATGTATGCTATTTTGAAAGTATATGTATGTATAAAAAATATATAGAGAAAAATTGGGTATCAACAGCTGCCCCTCTTTACCTGGGAAGGATGAAAGAATTTTCGGGTAAAGAAATGATGGTCAATTTTGACCGAATGGGATGTTTTGAAAGATAGAGGCCGGACTCCGGTCTTGATTTGCCTATATATCCCTGGTTTTATATAAATCAGGCCATGTGTAGTTCTGGATTCATTGGCGGAATATACCGATGAAGTCATTGCAAGAACGGACACGAGGTGCGAGAGCGGTTCTGGTAAGCGGTTAAGGTTTGAGACAGTTTGAAGGAACTAGAGTGAGGTCGCTTCTTCTAGGATAGTGGTTGCTTTCTAGTCACCTGCAGGTAAAGAGATTGCTACAAACATGTATTTATGCGAAAATTAAAACATGATGCAGATTCCCTTTTGGACCATGAAAGTTGTCTCTGGGTTGTTAAGGATGATGTCCTCAGACCATGATGTCCTGGGTCATGAATCATTTAGTGAGGGATTCGTAGGCCATAATATGGTGTTCTCGGGCCATAAAAATGGTGCCTCCAAACCATGACGACTTTGAATAATAATATGCAAAGTTTAAGGGATCCTCGGGCCATGGTATGGTGTCTTCCGGCTATGAGGATGATGCCTTTAGACTATGACGCCTTTGGATAAGTTGGCAATATTTTAGCCCATGATTATGCAATAATATGATGTTAACAAGACAAGTCTTAGTCTTGTGAAATGGAGGACAGAGCTTAGCCCGATTGAAGAGCAAATAGATAGTGCTAGAAATAGAGCAATATTTGTTCAAAGAGGGACAGTTCTTAGTCCCATGCGGATGGGGAGGCATTGATTAGCCTCATGTAAGTATGGAGGTAGGGATTAGCCTTATGCAAATAGAAAGGCAAGGATTAGACTTTTGCAAATAGGGAGGCAAGGATTAGCCTTTTGCAAATAGGGAGGCAAGGATTAGCCCCATGCAAATATGGGGAGGCAAGGATTAGCCTCATGCAAGCGAGGGAGGCAAGGATTAGCCTCATGCGATTAGGGAGGCAGAGATTAGCCTCATGCAAGCGGGGAGGCAGGGATTAGTCTCATGCAAGTAGGGAGGCAAGGATTAGCCTCATGCAAGTATGGAGGCAGGGATTAGCCTCATGCAAATAGGGAAGGCAAGGATTAGCCTTATGCAAATAAGAAGGCAAAGATTAGCCTTATGCAAGATATGGGGAGGCAAGGATTAGCCTTATACAAGATATGGAGGTAGGGATTAGCCTCATGCAAATAGGAAGGCAAGGATTAGCCTTATGCAAATAGGGAGGCAAGGATTAGTCTCATGCAAATATGGGGAGGCAAGGATTAGCCTCATGCAATTAGGGAGGCAGAGATTAGCCTCATGCAGATAGGGGAGGCAGGAATTAGCCTCATGCAAGTAGGGAGGCAAGAATTAGCCTCATGAAGGTTGGGAGGCAGTGATTAGCCTCATGCAAATAGGGAAGGCAAGGATTAGCCTTATGCAAATATAAAGTTAAGGATTAGCCTTATGCAAGATATGGGGAGGCAAGGATTAGTCTTATGCAAGATATTGAGGCAGGGATTAGCCTCATGCAAATAGGAAGGCAAGGATTAGCCTTATGCAAATAGGAAGGCAAGGATTAACCTCATGCAATTAGGGAGGCAAGGATTAGCCTCATGCAAGTAGGGAGAGGCAAATAAGAGTAGCATATGTCTTATATGGAGATATATTCGGTGTCGAATGGTCTAATCGATAGTGATCTTGTTACATATATATTTTCGGACGCTATTGCTACGTCAGATGTACCTGCGTTCAAAGAAAAATTGTAAATTTTGTTTTGGGGGGGAGGGTTGTTTCGTGCTTCTGTCGGCTGGCCTTACTTTGCTCCGTTTTGGAGGCCTTTCGAGTTTTCCTGGGTAACCTGACTATTACGAAAATAATTTTTGAAAAATATGAAATTATTGATAAAAATAGAGTTATTTTGAAGCATATTGAAATATCAAGTAATTTAGATGAACTAGTGATTGTAACACATTTCAGAGACACTGCAACTCTCTTATGCTAGAATTTCAAGGGTCCTCTTCAAAATTCTGCCCCAGTTTGGTAGATGATCCTTCGGCTACTTGCGAGTAACGAGTCTTGTTGAACCTTCTTCAGAATTTTGAGAATCTTTGTCAAAATTCTGCCCAAGTTTCATAACCGATTTTTGATCATTTGGCATATGTTGGTGTTGGCTGGACTTCCTCCGAAATTTTTAGGGTCCTCCTCAAAATTCTGCCCCAGTTTTTTATCTTGGGGGAAATGAAATTTTATTATGATATGATCGAACCCATAAGGATACCTACGTATCCCCTCTTAAATAGGAATCGGGTCAAGCGTAGTTCAATTTACATCATTTTGTGAAAACAAAAATAGTTACACATAGTATCGGTTGATTGCATCTGAGTTGATCGGTTTTGGATAGATTTCTCCATCCATTTCTACAAGTATGAGTGCTCCTCCTGTCAGCACCCTGTGAACCATGTACGGAACTTGCCAATTGGGAGAGAATTTCCCTTTGGTTTCATATTGATGTGGGAAGATCTTCTTCAACACCAGCTGGCCTAGTGCAAACTACTTTGGTTTGACCTTTTTGTTAAAAGCTCTGAACATTCTGTTCTGATAAAGCTGACTTTGACACTCTGTATTCATCCTCTTTCCATCGATAAGGGCCAATTGTTCATAGCTGCTTCTTATCCATTATGCATCGCTGAGTTCGGCTTCCTGTATAATCCTTAAAGAATGAATCTCTACCTCGGCTGGGATGACAACCTCGATACCAAATAAAACAGTATGTAGGGATTCGCTCTGGTTGATGTGCGAACTGTAGTGCGGTATCTCAATAAAGCAAAATGTAGCTTCTCGTGCCATTGTTTGTGGTTTTCTACCATCTTCCTTAGTATCTTCTTGATGTTTTTGTTAGCGGCCTCTACTACTCCATTCATCTGAGGTCTGTAGGTTGTGGAATTTTTATGCTTGATTTTGAAAGTTTCACACATAGCTTTTATTAGATCACTGTTGAGGTTGGCAGCATTATCAGTAACAATAGACTTAGGAACTCCGAATCAACAAACAATATAGTCTTTGACAAAGTGTGCGATGACTTTCTTGGTTACATCTTTGTAAGATGCAGCCTCTACCCATTTCATGAAGTAATCAATGGCTACCAGAATAAACGTGTGTTCGTTTGAAGCAGTAGGCTCAATCGGACCAATGATATTCATTCCCCAGGTAGCGAATGGACAAGGTGAGCTTGTTGAGTTGAGCTCATTTGGCGGTAATTTTATCATATCGGCATGCACTTGACATTGGTAGCATTTGCGGACATACTGGACACAATCGATCTCCATGGTCATCCAAAAGTAATTGGCCCTAAGTATCTTCATAGCCAAGACAAAACCATTCATGTGTGTGCCACAGGTCCCAACATATACCTCCTCAAGTAGCGTAGAAGCTTCTTTTGCATCGACACATCTTAGCAATCCTAAATCAGGAGTTCTCCTGTACAAATTTCCTCTGCTGTGGAATAAGTGATTGGATAATCTTCGAAGTGTGCGCTTTTCAGTATGATATGCATGCTCCAGATATTCTCTCTTCGACAAATACTCCTTAATATCATGGAACCAAGGCTTTCCATATGTTTCTTCTTCAACATGAACACAATACGCCGGTTGATTATAGATCCTCATAGGAATGGGATCAATATAATTCTTGTCCAGATGTTGTATCATAGATGACAAGGTGTCCAATGCGTCGGCAAACTCATTCTAAATTCTGGGTACATGCCGAAACTCTATCTTGGTAAACCTCTTTCTCAACTCCTGCACATGGTGCAGATATGGTAATATCTTGGAATTCTTGGTGGCCCACTCTCCTTTCACTTGGTGCACAAGCAAATCTGAATCACCGATCACTAATAGCTCCTGAATTTTCATGTCGATTGCCATGTTGATCCTAATATGTAGGCTTCATACTCTACCATGTTGTTAGTGCAAGGAAATCTGAGTTTAGCAGATACCGGATAATGTTGACATGTTTCTGATACCAAAACTGCTCCAATGCCCACTCCTTTGAAATTTACAGATCTGTCAAAAATATCCTCCAACCGTCATATGCTTCAGTAATGTCTTCTCCTACGAATGACACCTCTTTATTAGGGAAATACTTTTCAAGGGTTCGTATTCTCCTCCCACCGGATTCTTAGCAAGATGATCTGCCAATACTTGCCCTTTGACTGCCTTTTGAGTTACGTAGACGATATCGAACTCACCCAATAGTATCTGCCATTTGGACAATTTTTCGGTTGGCATGGGTTTCTGAAATATATACTTCAAAGGGTCCATCTCAGATATAAGGTATGTGGTGTAGGCACAGAAGTAATACCTCAACTTATGGGTCGTCCATGTCAAAGCACAGCAAGTACGTTCTAACAGAGAGTACTATGCTTCGTAAGGTGTGAACTTCTTGCTCAAGTAGTATATGGGCTTGCTCCCTTCTCTCTGTCTCGCTATGTTGTCCCAGAACACACCCGAAGGATCCATCCAATATAGATAGATAGAGCATCAAAGGTCGTCCTGGCTCTGGTGGGACCAGGATCGGTGGTGTAGACAGGTACTCCTTGATTTTATCAAAAGCTTTCTGACAATCTTCGGTCCAGCTTGTCTTGACATCTTTCCTCAGCATCTTGAAGATGGGTTCACATATGACTGTGGAATGTGCTATTAAGCGATTGATATAATTGAGATGCCCTAGAAAGCTCATCATGTCCTTTTTGCTCCTAGGCAGTGGTAACTCCAGAATAGCCTTGACTTTTGACGGATCTAGCTCGATCCCTCGACGGCTGACAATGAACCCTAATAACTTTCCTGCGGGAACCCCGAATGCACATTTGGTGGGGTTCAATTTCAATTTGTACCTCCTTAGTCTGTTGAAGAACTTTCTCAAGTCTGCTATGTGGTCTGCGGCCCTCTTGGATTTGATGATGACGTCGTCCATGTATACCTTTATCTCCTTGTGTATCATATCATGAAAGATGTTTGTCATGGCTCTCATGTAGGTAGCCCCAGCATTCTTTAGACTAAATGCATCATCTTGTAACAGTACACCCCCATGGTGTAATAAAGGTTGTTTTCTCCGCGTCCTCTCAAATTTGGTGATAACCCGCGAAGCAATCTACAAAAGAGTGGAGTTCATGCTTAGCGAAGTTATCGATCAGGATGTGTATGTTTGGCGGTGGAAAGTTGTCTTTGGGACTTGCTTTGTTTAAATCCCGATGGTCAACACATATTCTGACTTTCCCATCTTTTTTCAGAACTGGCACAATGTTGGCTAGCCAGGTTGGGTACTCAACCACCCTGAGAACTTTGGCTTTGATCTGCTTGGTACTTCCTCCTTGATTTTCAAGCTCATGGCTGGTTTGAATTTTCTGAGTTTATGCTTCACCAGTGGGCACATTGGATTGGTAGGTAACTTGTGAGCCACTATGGATGTGCTAGAACCTGTCATGTCATTGTATGACCATGCAAAAATGTCCTCATATTATTTTAGGAAAGGGATGTCCTCTTCCTTCTCTGCTCGTGATAAGTGAATGGTGATGCGTGTCTCCTTGACGCTCTCAGCGTCCCCCAGGTTTACTGCTTTAGTTTCGTCCAGGTTGGACTTAGGCTTATTCTCAAAGTTTTCCACCTCTCTGACAACTTCCTCGAGTATCTCATCTTCTTTATTCGAACCACTATCCTAATGTTGTGTTACCTCATTACATGTCACAGTCACCGGTTCATCAGGAAAAGTAATAATAACGCTGTAGAAAGTAAAGTGTAGAAATAGTAATGAATAATAAAGAGAAAATGCATTTGATCAAAATTTAAACAACATCCAGGCTAACACGGCTCAATTAATTGTGCATTTATTTTAAAACAAAACACGTCTTTAAAAACAAAGTTACTGAAAATTTTAAATGCCTAGAATGGCTATAGAAATAAAATCAACCAAGCTATCCAGGGACTCGGTGGGCCCAGGATGGTGTTGCGGTCCAGCTCCTGAGAACGGCTCCTCTCTCCACAATCTGAATAGTGAGGCCTTCTTCCTCCTTCTCCTCAATTATGGCACTGCAGTCCATGTCCTCATTTTCCAAGAACAGATTCTTCAACCCTGCTAATGCTTCCTCTTTCGCAGTTCCCCATATTGTATCAGCTTAGTGAAAAGCTTGATCCAGATGTGGCACTGGTTGGTCAAGAGGGTAGTATGGTCCATGCCATGGAGGCGATCAATCATTGTACTCTTGCCACGTGTATTGATATCTGAGCCTAAAGTTAGTACCATGACCCTTCAACTATATTGGCTTAGTGATACCTTGGAGATTCTTCCTAAACCCCTTGCCGGGTTCATACCCAGACCATGCTAGTATGCTTTCTATCTTACTATTCCACCATTTGTCCTTCTCGATGGCGTTGACACGTTCAATATGATGATAGGTTTCCCCTCCTAGCCTTTTCCTATTTCCAATAACTGGATGGTTTGACTGGTGTAAATGGGGTTACTCCCATCTCCGTGAATGATCACCTTCTGGCGATTCCATTCGAACTTTACAGCTTGATGTAGTATGGAAGGCACAGCTCCATCAGCATAGATCCATGGTCGGCCTAACAGAAGATTGTATGAGGCTGGTATATCGAGCACGTGAAACTCGACGTCGAATCAAGTTGGCCCCATCTACAAACACAGGTTGATTTCCCCAATCGTGGCCCTTTGAGACCTATCGAAAGCTTTCATATTCATGCTTCATATCCGTATTTCATGAAAACCTTTGTCCAATCTTTTCAGAGTGTCCAGCGGACAAATATTGAGGCTCAAACCTCCGTCAACTAAGACCCTGGAAATGAAGTAGTCTTCACATCGCACTGTAATGTGCAGAGCCCTATTGTGATTCAAACACTCAGGTGGCAACTCATCCCCGTGAAAAGTGATCCTGTGACTTTCTAACACCTGTCCTACCATATTAGACATCTCTCCGCTGGTGATGTTATTGAGCACATAGGCTTCGCTCAACACTTTCATCAAAGCATTTTTGTGTGCTTCCGACTTTTGTAATAGTGACAGGATGGATATCTGAGCTGGGGTTTATTTTAAATGATCGATAACAGAGTACTCCTTTGTTTGCACTTTCCTCCAAAGGTCATCTGGACATGTTTCAATGACAGGCTTCTTGGTAGTGGCATCCTTACTTGGTCCTCCCAGGTGCTCAGGAGTATAGATTCTCCCGGTCCTGGTCATTCCTTGTGCAGCATCAGATTCCTCTATATTTGCCTTTCCTTTACATCTAGATTTGGCAACATAGTACCAAGGTATCACTTTTGAGTGGAAAGGAGGTGTGGTTGATACTGTCACTGTGAACGGTGCGACCACTTCTACTTCAAATGGAACGGGGGTGGCCGCGGATGGAGCCAGCTCTACCTCAAATGGAACTGATGTGGTTACCTCAACCTCTATTGGTGACTAAGTCTGTACCACAATAGGGTTAAGTGTGACTGAGGATTTGAAGTCATCACCTTCCTAAATAAGCCCAATCGACCCCTTAGGGTCCCATTCTTTGGTAGTCTCTATCACATGTATTCCACCACCTCTATGATCAAGGAGAGGGTTGTTGTGAACATTGGGTGTGGTCTCCTTTGCCTGTATAACTTTGTTGTCAATCAACGTCTGGATCTTATCTTTCAATGCTCGGCACTCGTCAGTGGTGTGCCCCTTCATATCGGAATGGTACGCATAGGTTTTGTTAGGATTAACCACTAGGATGGATTCTCTAATGCCACAGTGGGAATAGGAGTGATGTAACCCACGACTTTCAACCTCTCATACAACTGGTCGATAGGCTCAGCAATGGCGGTGTACTGTTTGGGTGGCTTGCAATCAAAATTAGGTCTTGGTCTTGGATAATTTTGGCGGGTTGGAGGTGACTGGAAATGGGATGGAAATGGGATGGTTGGGAGTTATAGGTATGATAGATAGTGGCTGGTTGGTAATATCTGGGAGATGCTGGTTGATATGTAGGCGGTGGTGCTTGGTATGTGGATGAAGGTATTTGATATGTAGGTGGAGGTGTTCGATAGGTAAGTAGACATTTCGGGCCCTGAGCCACCATTACTGTCCTAATGTCTTTCTTCTTTGATATGCTGCCCGATTGCAATGACTTATTTGTGGCTTGCAATGCCTCGCTTTTGATGCCTTCCTCAATTTTGTCCCCCAGTTTAATGATATCGGAGAATTAGTGGTTTTCAATAACCATCAACCTTTCGTAATACTGCGGGTCTTGTGCCCTGACGAAGAACTTTTTCATCTGTTCTTCATCCAAAGATCGCCTTACTTTGGCCGCTTTCGACCTCCATCGAGTAGCATACTCGCGAAAAGTCTCAGTGGGTTTCTTCTTGAGATTCTGGATGTAGAAAACATCGGGTGAATTTTCTGTATTGAACCTGAATCAGTCCATGAAATTCGATGCCATACCTACCCAGTTGATCCATTTCCTTGGATCCTTGCTAATGAACCAGGACAAACCATCACCAGTAAGACTCCTCATGAAGAGTTTTATCTGGATCTTCTCATCCTTTCCGACTCCGAAAAGCTTGTCGCAATACGTCCTTAGATGGACTTTAGGATCACTTCTTTGCCGCCTTCGACACCCTGAACTCAACTTGTCAATTTCTTAAGTTCTTCAGCCATGTTTTTAATGAGTTAGTCTTTCTCTAAAGATTCTGGTAGATATGAAGTGAGCCGAGTAGAGTGAGGTATGGTCTCCATATGTATGGGGTTGTTCTGATGAGTTACAGGGACTTGGGCATAGTGATGGTCGTTGGTTAAGTTTTAAGGGTTAGGGATGGGTGATAGTGTATTTTGGGGAGTGTGGTAAGTGGCGGTTGGTGGGTATTGGATTGATTGGTGTTGGTGTTGTGGTGGTGTTGGTATTGGTAAGGTATTGAGATTTTGAGGTAGGGTTGTGTATTGCTATGGTGCATGAGGGTTTTGCGGATGTTGGCTTGGTGTGTTTTAGGGAGGTACCGGGTTTTTTGTGTTTTGCTGATTGATGTCGGGGACATTCAGGGTGAGTGATAAATTTGTCAATTTGCGAACCTGCTCTAGCTCTCCTTGTAGCTCCAGTATCTTTTGTTCAAGTCTCAGAACTAGATCCCTTAATGCCGACGTACTCCAACCGCCTGAAGTTTCTGCATTCTCAACATTCTCCTTTCGAATACCACGTAAGTCATCCATTTTTGTTTTTCATTTGCCTATTGTATTGCTTGGAGGAGGAGGTGGTGGAGGGCCTCTAGATCTGGTATGATACGCTGACAATGCCAATATGAGTGAACCAACCTAAGGGGATGGGAATAATCAAAAATAAGGGAAAACAAAAAGGTAACAAGTTTGTAAGGATTTTGAAGTGTTGCACATATTGCGGGAATGTAAATTTTCATCCTAATTTGGGAGCCTTGTTGTTCCCGAAGTAGGCCTATCGACAAATAGATTTGGAGAACTTAGATGCCAACAAATGCCTCATTTCATAATATAAAAATAGATGAATCCCAAAACGACACTAAGATGATAAAAAAAAAAAAGATAAGTCACTACTGGCACTTGGCCTTATTACATTTTAGGAAAGCAAGTAAATCTAGCCTATTTGGTCCCAGAAGGACCTTCCCCAGATTCGATCTTCCTGATCCATCGTATAGGTCTCCCAGCTCGCGCAGACCCAGCAGCAAGTATGCTCTGGCCAGATGTCCTCCTTCAGCGTTTTGGCAATCCTCAATCCTTTTTATGACCTTCCCCTCCAACTCCACTATTCCTCGCTCCAGATATTCCAGCTTCCTGTTGGAGGTGATTGCCATTTCTTTCCATTCCTCAATCAATCTCACATTCCTAGCATGTATTTCCTGGTGCTCATTCTCAGAGTCGTGGACCCTCTTGCGCAGCCTGTTATACTTGACTTGAGCTTCAGCTTCTTCGTCTATGATTTTGTTCCCTCACCCGGCTCCTGGCATCACCATTCCTAATATATTGTCTTCTAGCCAGGCCGGGTAGAGAGGTTCGCACCCTGCGTGATACCTGTTGGGATCAATAGTGTTCTTTTCCACAATGATTTTGCAGTGCCACATATGCTGGGCTTGGCACTTGTAAGGGACATCGTCGTCTTGAAAGTCTGCTCTGAAATGACTCATCTTGGCAACCCTTGGCCAACCTATTTCCTGCTTGCTTGCCTCATAACTCGGATAGGGACATAAGGGTATATCCCCTTCAACCCAATCAACACCAAGTGTGGAGCGTCTCTGGACTTGATGATGAATTCGTCTATCGGGAACTATTCAAACATCCATTGCACTTGCTCCTCAGTCAGATTGTCAAAGAATTCTACCCACTCTTTGGCACCCTCCGGCTGAGCAAACCTATCCAAAATATAGGTCATCCTCTTAGGGTGATGGAAGGCAATATGGTCATTTCAAGCCCTTCGCGGAAATTCTTAGCGATACTGGCCCTTTTGAAGATGTTCTAGCAACCACAACTGCAATAACAAGTTACAACCCTTGAAATGCTGAACCCCTCTTTGAAGCGCTCCAGAGCCCTGTAGATGTCAGCTATGATCATGGGGATTATAGTGTATGTCTGTCCATTGATCCCCTCCATCAAAGTCTTGGCAACCATGGCCAACCTAGTGTGGATTCTTTCCTTTTTCATTGGGAACACTATCAGGCCCAGGAAGCATACAATGAACCGAACACTCTGCGGTGGATATGGCCTAGAGAAGTGAGAGAGATCTCATCATGGTAAGTATGGAAGGACTTGCTATGGCCTTACCTCTCATACAGATACTCGAAGGGTATGTAAGATTCCTTCAGGCATCTCATGTCAGCATTTTTCTTCAACCCCATCATCTTTAAGAACCCTTTACCAGTACGATTTTCCGGCACCAATAACCCGGGGCTATCCCAAGTCAATCCCGCAGGCCCTCCGATTTCCTCTAGAAGTGGTGTCATTTCTATGCCGCCAAAATGAAACACAGCCCTTTCACTATCCTAGAATAAAGTGGCAGCCTCGATCAACCACTTGTTTGGCTCAATGTCTAGCAGAGACGGTAGATTGCCCGAGTACTTTCTTACATGTTTCTTGTCACTTGAGGAAAGTTCCTCCCACCAACCTAGTAGCAATGGTGGATATTGCTAACTATGCCAAATTTGGATTAGCATATTGGCATTTAGTTCTCCAAATTAATGCACAGAACGTGGTTGTGTCCATTGGGATTGTGGAAACCTCTGTGGACTTTTAGATAAGGCTTGTCTTAAAGGATTATTATGTGGACAACATATTAATCCGACTAGGTTTGACCATGATGGATGCACAATTACAATCAGAGTAAGGTTACTATGGGGGTCTAGACTGGTACGCTCAAGCAGACAACTTGAGAGGGAAGGCACGGAACTGTCAACCGCACCACTGATCGACTAGTTTTACCGCAAATGAGTCTTTCCAAATTTAAGGGTAAATAGGAAGAGCGAAACCACTCATCAAGCGTTGGCATAGGATTTTTATATGCACGAGTGGAATATGATGTGGAGTAAATGCAATGATAACAGCACGTTGTCAAGTATTTGCACGTAAGAAATAATAAATGTAGTATTTAAATAATTGAAAGATAGTTATAGAAGAAGAAAACAAAGAGACATTTCAGTTTCTGGGAAATAAAGAAATCATAAACGCTTAAAAAAAATAGTTAGATTCAAATAAGGGAAAGGGTATGTGGGATATAGCATGCTCGGACTAATTCACAGAAAAATAAGTTCGTTATGGTAAGAGCCTAAATATCCCCAGTAGAGTCTCCATGCTGTAGCGCCCCCTTTTTTCCCTTCTCGTAGGGAGAAGTCCGGGTTTCGATATTTCATGGGGGTAATAACATATTTCCTTTTGGGAATTGGGCATTTTGAAGAGTCGCCACCTAACGGATTATGGTGCGTTAGGGCACCTTGAGCATTAACTTATGAAACTGGTTTGCATTACCAGAGAGTTAGGGTAAGGGCTCGAAATAACCTTGAGGGGAAGGTATTAGGCACCCCTCTCGATCCACAATGGTGGGTCCCGGCCGAACTTACACTTATGAATTAGTCCTTTTAACAAATAAATCATTTAAATGCATACTTGCAAACAAAGGCATGTTTTGGTATTTTAAACATATGTAAGCAATGAAACAAAGGAAAAGACTTGAACAAGTGGCACATGTAAAAAGGAAAGTAAAATTTATTTAAACGGCAGGGATTGGGAAAGAGGGGTCCTAGGTTGGTTATCCTACAGGATCATCCTACACAATGCTCGGTAATCACTCCTCAACACATGACATTAGTGTGCAGTCATTATATTCTTAATACCCAATTTCGTCCCCTTGGTCATAGCCTAAGGTGTTCAATTAACCTTGAAAATGTCCTATGTGTGCACTACCCGACCCTTCCTCGTGGCACTGGAGGTATTTGGGACCTCTATTTTTGGACAGTTCTAGATCTTCCTAAGGTTTTAAAGGATTAAAGTTTAGGCGTCAATCAAGAACAATTAGGACTGCATTTAAAGAGAACAAATTACAGGCCCACAGTTACCTCCACAAATATAAAAGGTAAATGCACATCTTCAGACAATAGTCATGTACTTTAAGCAAAAGTACTAGAACATGATATCTGGGTGAGCAGGGATTATACAGTATTGAATTAGGACGAAGTGTAAGAATCCTATTTAGCTTGCCTACTGATTTAGTTCTATTAAATCTAAACAGTTTTAAATAACAAAACACAACTTTATAATTGCAGAATTAAATTGCCCTAGAAGCTTGCCTAAACGCAGAACAGTGATGTCCTAAGAGCATGATATCTACATTGATGCAGTAAAACAATGAGCAGTTCTTAAATGGACACCTGAGATCCTATAGACATGCTTTCTAGCAATAGTAAATTAAGGCATTATTTGAAAAGCTCATTAAAGAGGCGACAGATTAATTAAGCAAGTTTAGAATGAACAAAACATGAATTAAACTGATTTATTTCAACTAAGCTGATTTTAAGTTAGAGGCATAATTTCTATTAGAACTGATTTTAACTCCTACAGGCATAGCATCCAATTATTAAGAGCTGACTTAGATCCTTATAGGCATGATTTCTAGTGCGACGAATGTAAATACATGTTGTTATAGAAATTGAACTCCATCACTTTACACTCTATAGGAATGATATCTAATTATAAAATCATTTAGATTTTATAGGCATGGTTTCTAATATTGTAAAGTAAAAATAGCGAACATATTCAAATTTACATAATCCTATAGGCATGGTATCTACCCGAGCTACCCAACAAATATATAACTACCCGGCCCTTTTAACTAATTACCCCAATGTTGTTTACAAATAATTATTACAAACCAGTTGAATAAATTACGTAAACAAATAAAAAAAAATAAAGAAGTTAACTATAGGGAGCTTGAAGCAGGCCCAAACGACTTTCAAGCCTCCAATAGTCTCAAATGCCAAAGTTCCATAGACAGTATCATGTCTAGCTGTGTCAACGTTCCCTAAGGACCTCAAGGATCCCGGGCAGTGTTCACACCTAGACCTTTTCTCAAACAATAACTAATTTAGGTGCAGTGTAGAAAGGCCAGCTCTGACATGCCAGAGTTCAGAGAGATCTCAAGGATCTCAAGGCAGTACACATGACAGAGGGGCAGAACCTAATATTCTAGGAGTAATGTGAGAGTGTAAGACTTTAAAAGAGTTTGGTAAACAATAGAAAGAAGGTTTTAGTAGTTAGAAGGAACTTTGTGAAAGTCAGAACATGGTTAGAGTAGAAATAATTTGAGAAAACATGAAGAACATCTTTTAAAAATCAGAGAGCAAGTCATGGAACACATGGGCTTCATCCAAGGTAAAGGGTAGGGAGAATACCTAGAACATATTAATGTAACAACAAGAGCACAAAAGTTCACACAGTTATAGTACAAATATAGAACAAATAGTTGAGAACATAGTTATACTAGGCAGAGTTGAACATAGAGTCGGAAGTACTTAGGGGGTAGTAAATAACCTAGCAGAGTAAATAACTATCAGGAACTGGGTAAACAAATAGACAAACAATCAAACATGCATACATGGAGTAGAGTCAGATTGAGACACACTAGAGAAAGCAACAAACAAGTCACCAGACATGTTAATCATAAGTTGAATAGGTATAACTCATATATGCTAAGTGAAACTAGAATAATTTAAGCATGCTAGTAACATATCGAAAAGCCAAGTGATAGACAGGAATAAGACTGGAATCAGTAAACTAATGCAGTATGTGAACACATAGAGTTTTGGACTTGTAATTAAACGAGGACATACCAGTTAAGGAGAACAGACACAAAGTATTGAATAGTGTAGTACAATAACTATCCTTGGCTTACAGCCGGCTAGTTCAATGGAAGTAGCAAGTAACAGAAAAGAGCAGAAAGATTTAAGTAATTAGAGAGTTTTTGAACTAGTGTTCGTTGTGTCTGTGTGTGTGTGTAGTAATCAAAGTGAGAAAGGGGTTTATATAGCAATCAAAATCTTGAAAAATAAGGTAAGAGATCAATTAAGTAGTAAATCAGGGAAGTTACACATAAATCAGCAAGATCTTCCCTCGATCGAGGGACAGTTCAATCAACGGTAAAACATACTAAGTATTTAAGGAAAAGAATAAAGTAAATTTTAGCATAGAGTAGGTAATTAGAGGTAAATGCACAACACTTTAATTAAGTAAACAAATCAATAATAATCAGTGGAACACAAACAAGGCAAGGAAAAACAATTAAGGCAGGCAAACTCAATCAAATCGAGTAAAGGGGTAAGAATACAATGCTAAATGGAAAGGGTTCAAATCAAACCAGAAAATAAAGGATTCAAAGTAATCAAGGGTTCAGAAAGTCATGACAGAGGCAGCATGCTTAGCATATAAAAATGAGGTAGAGCATGAGTAATCAGTAATCGATACATAATTTTAACAAAAGAAAAGTTAAACAACACTTATTCAAGGAGAAGTATACAAGTCTTGCATGAATGGTTAGTGTGAACACAAATACATAATATCAGTGAAAGGTTGAACTAGGAAAATTCGGTAGGAGCATATTAGGACTAGAAAATCACGACAAGTCACAAGAACCCAAGACAAGAACATAATTAGATGTACCAATATCCAGAAACCAAACGAAGAACCCCAAAAATTAGGGTTTTCAGTACAAACAGGCTAGGGTTTTAAGAGGTTCATGAAATTAATCAAAGTGTATGAGAATTAGAAGTTTAAGCACAAAGAATCATCAAACAAATTATAAAAAGAAATTCCGGAAACCCTAATTTTAGAAAAAGATGATCACTTGAAATCACACGATTATTGTAAAGAAACTCAAGGATGTTGTAAAATTCACAGGAAAGAAGCTCAAATCACCTTAGATCTGTACAGATCTAGGAAGTTTTAGAAAAGAAATTAGGGTGTCGAAGAGAACCATACAGAGATGAAGAAACATGTTTAGAAAACCATAGGTCGTAGCTAATATAGGACGATCTCACTCAAAATCAAACCGGAATGGCCTGGAATAGGCGAGAGATGAACCCTAGATGCAAGTCGACATAGCCCTGGTCCCTTGAGGGCATTAGAGATGGCAAGAATGACATGAGAGAGGCCATTGAAGGCATGAGAGGTGGTGAGAGGCCACCGGAGATAGCCATAGATGAGCGACGACGTGATTGGATTAGGGTTAGGTTGAGAGCGTTTGAGAGCAGAGGGGTTTTCAGTGTGGCGGGTGTATATAAAATGATAGTGTTTGGGCGGTCTTTTGGGTTTATTTTAGGAAGGGTTGATGGTGGTCGTTGATCTTTATGATCAACGGCCGGGATTAAAGGGTGTGGGAGACCGGATCGGGTATTTGGGGCGTAGGCCGGGTAATTTAATTGGGTACTGGGCTGGTAATAGGGTTAGGTTGGGGTTGGATTTTGGTTAAAATTAAAATAAAATTAGGCCATATTTTAAATAGCTATTTTAATACTCTATAATTTATAAGAAATAATAAACTATTTCTGAAAAATAATTTCGTGTACTGAAAATGATTTAAAATGGTTATTTAATATTTTAAAAATATGAAACTCCATTTTGTGCATCAACAATGTAATTATGCATTAATAGCACTAGTATTGTAAATATATGCAAATTAGCTTAAAAATACAAATGTAATTATAAAAAATTCAATAAAAAATATTTAAATAATATTTTGGCATAAATAAGGAATTTAGATGGCTAAATTACCACAAAAATAATTTGAAGGATGATTATTTGAAATTTTATGAGTAAAAAGTGAAGAAATAAATCAATTTGAAGCCTTTAAAATTATAGAAAAAATTATAAAAATGCTTAGTCATGCTTATATATGCATATATGCTATTTTGAAAGTATATGTATTTATAAAAAATATATAGAGAAAAATTGGGTATCAACAGTTGCCTTACATACTCGGTACATTATTCCATTCTGACGTCCTTTTTGTCGGGGACGCTGCATTTTATGCATGCAGGTCCTCATTGACAGTTGGATAGACCCTCCCAGCAGATAGAGTCAAGCATCAGCTTGGTTGGTAAGTTCCACTTCCTCGGAGTTACCAGGTCTAGGCCTTGGAGTCCATTTTATATATATAGGTTTGATGGGTAGGTCGAGGCCTTGCCCCGATCATGGTACAGTTCTACAAGTCCTGTATAGTTTGTATATCAGTAGATGTCGGCGGCCTCGTCAGCCTCCATATTTTTATATATATATATATATATATATATATATATATATATATATATATGAGAGCTTTTGGGTATGTTTGCCCCTCAGATAAGAGAGATGATATTTATGGATGATTCAGAATTTGACCTCATCGGCCTTAGTTGAGGTTACCCCTCCAGAGTTTACAGTTATAGAGTGGTACGCTCGGGCCGAGTATGATACCAGGTGCCGCCACGCCTCATCAGATTTGGGGCGTGACAAACTTGGTATCAAAGCAACTCTATCCTATGGAGTCTACAAGCCGTGTCTAGTAGAGCCTTGTTTATAGATATGTTGTGCACCACATTATATAGATAGGAAGCTACAAGGCATTTAGGAGTATGTTACCTTTCTTTAAAATCCACATCGTAATATAGAGCTGAGTCATAAGAGTTCAAGCCAAGACTTATGTTTGCTAATGATATAGAGATGCTTGCAATCAGAAAAATTATAGTTAGCCAGAGGGCTAATACAGGAGCAGGCAAGGGCACTAGTAGAGAGAGAATTCTTGACAACGTGGCCCAAATTGAGGCCCTATCAGATCATGCATACCAGATGTGTAAATTTCAAGCTTAAGGCCTTAATATGCGAATATCAAACACACCCCGAGAATAGCAGGCCATGGGAGTATCATAAGGTAAAAATATAGTTTCATCAGGTAACAGAAGCAAGGTGAAGGAGGGTATGAGGTATCCAATTATTGAAGATTATCAGTATATACAATTCAGACAGAGAAATACAAGCACTTTAAGTTACCTTCAGCATTAATAGAGGTATGTACAATCGGCCATACACATCTCAATTATGCCCTAGGGAAGCTAACAGATATAGTTTAAAAGAAGGATGGGATACCAAGATCCAAATGGGGTTAGAGTAACCCAAAATGGTGGACAGATTGTTAATGTTAGATAACATTTCCGAAGGATATTTCAATCATGGTAATAATTTTCCTTGGGAGACACCCAAATGGTGCACTCTAGAATAGTACAGATAGATATGAACAGTAGAAGGTTCAAAAAAAATTGAGAAGGCAGGCACTGGAATCCTAGAAAGGATAAATATTTACTTTAGTATGACTAGAAAGAATATTAGACGACCCGAAAAGCCAGTGAGATGGATCAAGGGGAGCTAAAGTGAAAGAATGTTTCATTGAAGTTTTCAGAATAATGTAATAGGAAGAGATATTAGCAGGAGAATATGAAGTGAGAAAATGAAGCATTATGAGTAAGGTGTGATAAATGGACTATAACGGTAAATCAAAATATGACAAGATGACAAAGTCTATAGTCAAGTGAAGAAAAAGACAAGAGGAAATAGGCCTGGATACAATAAAAGAGTATATGCCATAAAGTCATATCCTTTTTTTGAGAAATGAGTCTGTGACTCCAACATGATTACTAGAAGGCTAAGTTAGAGCCATGGAGTAATAGAAATTAGTATGGGCTGGTAAATAAGAAAAAAATCGAACATAATTTAGGGACCGAAGGATTTGATAATAGCTGGCATTGTGAGAATTTAAGAGATCGCGATCCAACAATGATAGAATGGACAATAGAAGAATATCTTTTAAAGGTCATTCAGGAAGACACTTCCCTAAAGTAAGCAATGTGAGCAGAGTTATGCTTAAGGGACTAAGTGTGCTAGTTACACTAGGTGTCACCCTCGTATAGAAGGGTTACCGGAAGGAGTGTAAGAGTCAGTGAAGATGTGAAAAGATGCCAAAGATGAGGAGGTAACTATGGACTAGTAAAGGAAGAGTGCGGTAAAAAAGGCGAAAGGAATGAGATTGCATTTATTCAGATCCTATAGATATGTTACAACTCCATAACATTATTCAAGCACGATGTCGGGGTAGACAATAAGGGTTCCCGCCCAGGATGCTTTTGATAATTACGTGCAAAAGAACACTTGGTACATAAAGAGCCAGTGTGAGAGGTAAGTTAAGACAAAGGAAATAACCCAATAGAGATTGTGCTATATATATATATATATATATATATATATATATATATATATATATATATATATATAAA